>JAVCKV010264688.1:530-15093 GCA_032274145.1 Herpochondria borealis
AGCATAATGTGTATGTATTTCAAAAAAATATTCCAGAAAGGCAACTGACTCAGGGAAACATTGGTTTGTTGTTTTTGTCCATGACAAGGAAATTTGTGAAGTTTTTGATTCTCTTGGTACAGATCAAGATTTTATATTGAAACAAATACCAAAACATTCAAAAACTGTCCAGTACAACCAAACTAGAGTTCAGGCTGCTTCTACAAACTGTGGCGAATTCTGTATTTATTTTATCTTACAAAGGTTCTACAACCTAGACCTTGAGTTTCAAGATTTATTGAGCAGTATTTTTAGTCTGAACCTTTCTCAGAACGAAGCAAAGGTTTTGGACTTTATTTCAAAATGAATGAGTCAAGGAAAACTGCCCTAAAAGAGGCCTCAATTGAAGTGGATGTGGATGCAGCAGTACAAAAGATAGAGCACTTGTCAGAAGATTTTCTTAAGATTCGCTGTCCGACTCGCATGCAAATTGCGGGTCCAACAATGTCTGGTAAGAAAAAAGCAACTTCTTTAAAGCAAATTAATCTGAAGTTATTTTTTTATTAATAGGAAAAAGTACCTTCATTTTGAAGTTAATTGAACACAGGGAGGCAATGTTCACTGACAACTTTACCAGAATTGTCTACAGTATTCCCCAAAATTCGAGCCATCAGCATTACAGTTTCCTGGAACAACTCAGGCATCACTGCAGTTTCATTGAGATATTTGAGGGTCTTCCAGAGCCTAACAAATTGGGCCTGACAGTGTGTCAGGAGCCAAAGCTGTTAGTAATTGACGATATGATCCTTGAGGTAGTAAATACCCAAGCCGTCGTCAATCTCTTTTTAAGAGAGTCACACCATGCTAACTTGTCCATCCTTTTTATTGAATCCCATCAGTCACTTACCGTCAGACCGACCCATTCTACGTCCTGAGCTTGGATCCGAACGATGCCAAGGTCTTGGGAGAGCTGAAGATCACTGGCTTTTCCAGCTACTTGCACAGCATGAACGATGCAAATACATTGTTGGTTGGTTTTGGGCTGGAGGCATATGAAAACGGCACCGTTGTTGGTCTGCAACTTACAATTTATGATGCTTCAAACGTATCAACTCCTGTTGACATCCACCGTCAGACCATTGAGAATGAACTCAATGTGTGGTCGTCAAGCGCAGCCACCTCGGACTACAAGGCCTTCCGATATCTCTCTCTAGGCGACGAAGTCGGCCTCGCGATTCTTCCCGTCACCATCCAGTCTGAGAACCAAGCCCTTGTGGGGAACTTTGACGGATTTTTCGTCTATGACGTATCCCGTGCCGGCATTAACCTACGAATGAACATTTCGCATGTCGACTCCGAGAATTTCTTTGGTGGGTGCTACAGCAACTCTGACCTTCCACAGCGCAGCTTGGTCTTCAACGGTGACGTGACTACCCTCAAGGGCCACTCAGTTGTGTCGACTGATCTCGATGCGGGCAACCAGGAGTGGAACTTTACGTTGCCCAACTCCAACAGTGACATGTGTTACATGTGGCTAGCAGACTAATAGTCAGCGTGGGTGTGTCTACATATATTCGATGATTGCGCAGATCTAAACTATTATAACCGTACATCTACATTCGAATTGTAAGCCCTTTGGCTGTACATGTAAGCATTCCACTGTTGTCCAATCAAACAAGCTGCGTCTACCTCTCCCTCGAAGCTACTATAGGAGGCATGGGAGCTTGGTGGGCGTAGCACACGGCCACGTATACGACTCGCAATTTGGAAAATCTCAATCTGCCAAATCGGAGTTTCAAAACCCAAGTCCGCAAAGAGATAAAGCATCGCCGTTGCTATCATCGAAATGAGTGGTGCTGACAAAGGCACGTTAACACAAAGCTGCCAATAGATGTGGAGGAGCACCGATTACTAAACTTGTGAATCTGTTTCGTACATAACAACTTCGCCGACATCAAGACCACGACATATGTCTCTTAGCATTTGGACGTCATATCCTAAATCACCTGCATGGCCAATGAACCCTAGAGGTAGTTGTCGAGAATTTCCTCTCGTGCTAGGTACTGCTTACTGTGTGACTGCTAGTACACAATGGGAGAAGTGGTCGCGAGATGGCAACTACGCGATCAGAAGACAGTGTTTTGACTGCCATGATGCTCGCTACCACAACCTAAACCACCACTTGCTGGCGATTGAGATGATGGCTATAACAACAATGGTAGCTTGGAGACAACGGCTGGGAGGAGGAAGCAAGGCTACATTACTGTGTACAACGCTCTGCTGTCAGTCACAGTCTACCGTCTTTTCAAAACGGGTGAAACATTAGTTGAAGAACTCCTCCGCAGATGAATACCGGTACGATATGTGGCCTATGGCCCTCCGAGCAGCAGTTTCCAAAGCAGTATCTGGGTAGCTTGTTCCGTGGGATTCCCCCGCCCTCCCACAGTATCAACAATAGGATATGTGGCACATAGTGTTGCTCTGGCTCAATCAGAAACTGACATTTTTGATTGTGTGTGACGACTGACAGATAATGGGCTTTTGAGAAGTAAAATGTATGCGACTAATAACTGACCAGCTGGTGGCAATGACGACTACGTTTACAAGCGAGGTCTCCGTGCGCGGAGCACATCTGTTCGGACACATCTCGTGGAGATTCGATTCAGCATTGTAGGCTCCGCCGCAAGCTGGCAAAGACAAGTCACAATCGTGCGTAGAAATCCAGATTGACAGAGCTGTTGATACTTCATCCTTCATCAACTTCAAGCTAGGACAATATTACAAGTCTACTCACTAACGTACTTGAAGTACTCTGCTATTGCTTTCCTCCGATGTACATGTATGGATCGACGATAGCGATGCTGTCACGATTACCAGCCCATTACTAACAGGGATTGAGCATAAATCGAAACATCAAATATATAACTGAGACTTGAAGTCCACTCAGAGTGCTCACTAACGTACTCTGTCACTATCCTCCCCGACTATGTATCGACGAGCACGATATAATTGAGAGTCTTTCGATACTAAATAATTCAAGTTGATTTATTTTATACATATATAGTTACATCAGAGGATGAGCTTGTGCTGTTTGTTGTGTTGTCTCTTTACAATGGAAACTCGTCTTCTGATACTGAAAGTCTCTCCGTCTCTGGATTCCAATCGGAGAGAAAGTGTGTCATGGTTGCTGAAGATAGTACTTGATCCCCAGTTGGCTGTTCAATCGCAGCAGCAGCTTCGTCCAACGCCTTGTCCTCTCTTCGGTGGTAGGCACCACCGCCCATGGAATCGCCTGAAGATACGTAGCCCCCTCCTCCTCCTGCTGCAGATAGATCTGTCAAGAGTCCCAAGTTGATGTTGCCACCCGAAATCGACTCATCTGGGGATGCGACGGCTATTGAAATGGTTCTTGCAGAAGACGATTTCTTTTTGGATGAGGTAGTAGTAGTAGAAGTAGTAGAATTCGTTGACCCATTGGATTTTCTTTCTTCCGACGATGATGCGCCTCTCTGTTGTTTATTCTTGCCTGACCTTGACCCCCGTCTCTTGATTGTCTTGATACGATCAAAATGATCGCGATGAAAGATATCATGGTAGTAAATGTGCATATCTTCTTGCCCCGCATACAAATTGCCCCTTACGAATCCATACGCGTTGAGTTGACGTTGAAAGGAACTAAACTTGTTGGTACGAAAGTATCGGGGGAGGAGCGTTTGAGTGAATGTTTTGGGATTGGCAATCACAAAGGCGTCGCCTTCGGGGTTCCATCCTATCACAACTGCTGCTTCGGAGTTGTTATTGGAAGAAGGCGAACAACCGCTGATTTCCGTCAACATGGTGTGAAGTTTCATGGGGAATGTAACAGTAATTCCTCCTTGACGAGGTCGAGCATCCCCGCATTCTGCAATGCTTATTTGAGTTGTAGAGGTATTGCTCGAAAGGTTCAAGATTGGTTGAGACTGAACAACGTTGCTACTGCTGAAGGCATGGTTGCTGCTCATGCTGTACATGGTGGATGTATGTCTTTCGTTTCCGATTTCTTGCTTGTCAGAGGGTATCGGAGTTTAAGCATCAATTGTGGGTGCTGTATGGATACGAGCAGTAGCCCCAATAAGAGTAAAACAGGTCATCTGCACATTTGATGTGAGAGATCCGTACAACTCGTACAACCAAGAAGACGCTGGATACCAGTCGTTATGTAAAATCCATCATGGCCACTGTCCAAAACAGATCCATTCTTCAATGTGATGCAATTCTGGCCCAATCGTCAGCAACCTTCCTATTTTGGGTATTGTCGACTGCCAGAGCTAAACGTCTTTCTGTCTGTCCTCAAATTCAACTATGTTTGTATGGGAATTCTGGTGACTACTGGATCCAGAATACAGTGCAGGTTCGTCAGAGCGGCTGTACAGGTACAACCTAGTTGAATTTGAGGGCAGGCAGGCAGGCAGGCAGGCAGGCAGACGTTTAGTCCTAGCAGCTCGCGTGGTCCAGAACTCACAATTTGTCGCTGCCATGACGATATCAAAAGTTCCGAGGAACCCTTGAGTCTTGTGCGTGCAATAGTTTCTACTTAGATATTTGAGCATAGCTGGGGCAGACATTCAGCCAAAGCAGATGTCAGGAACATGCATCAGAAAAGTGTGCCAGAAGGGACACTGCAAACAACGTCAGCCACAAGGTTCCACCTACGCATTTTGCTCGTGAACTACTTCCTGAATTCTATCATTATTCTATTTCGAACCTTTGCTAACGTCAGCCACAATGTTCCACCTACGCATTTTGCTCGTGAAGAACTTCCTGAATTCTATCATGATTCTATTTCGAACCTTTGCTACTTTCAAAGAACTCTTTCGAGATACTTTTGCAGTTCGCTCATACAGAAAATTGAAGAACAGGGGCAATATGCCGAAGAACTTACTTACCACGTCAGTTTTTGTTTATATTTTGTCGCACTTTGTCGTCTTCAACGTATGACAGCCCTGTGACCTTGAAGTGACGTAGAGTTTACGTTTCACGTCACTACTGTACAATATCTTCAAGTAGCAGTAGGAATGAAACCCTAAATTGCCTTCTTTACGGATCCACCTCTCCAGCAGGTTAAGTATCTTGAGAACCCTTTCTGCAACCCAAAAACAGAGAATCACCCACTTTATCAATGATTGAAATCTCTTGAGTGTGTACAAGTCACTTTGTGTGTCTCGAACGCGATCAATCAAGCATCAACTCATGGAGACCAACCAGCCAGAACCAGCAACAGAGACAGCACCGCAGCGTCTTCCCCCTCGTAGTCATAGACGCACTGGTTCGCAACCCAATCCAAGAGGGTCCATCTCAATTCAACAACTTTCTCAACTGGAACGGCAATGGTCCACGGGCGACGGACTGTCGATCTACGGCAGTTTTGGTATGTCGTCTACAGCGCCAGATGATTTTCACGCAACTTGGGCTGGTACCGCCACCGGGGCACCCATGATGAGCATGGCCCCACCCCCGCCGGCTGCTGTTCACCCGTTGGCACAGCCTCCTCCGAGAGCCCCTCCTGCTGCGTATCATGAGTCATTTGGGCCTTCTTCGAATGGAATGTTCAATGGGATTGATGATTCACCTGGCATTTCTAGCATTATCCATGATGAAGCTCGAGTCATGGGCTGGGACAAGGTCATGGAGCTCAGCAATTCTCAACCACAGCACGCGCAGTATGCGGGCCCCGATGGATGGACGGCATTGCACCATGTATTCAATCGACGATGTGCTCGTGACGATGTTGTAAAGGCTCTGATTACAGCTTATCCAGAGGCCCTCATGGCTCTGGAGGAGAAGGATATGACCCCGCTCCATTATGCCTGTCGTTTCAAAGCTCCGAGAGAGACGGTTAGGTTACTGTTACAATTGTTTCCTGATATCGGGGAGCAGGCTGTAGGCCTTCGTGATGTCAAGGGGCGCACGCCCCTTTGGTACGCAGTTCGTTACGATGCCCCCAAGGGAGTGGTGGACATGTTGCTGGAGATTGACCCCAAGACGATTCTAGAGCGGGACAGGACAGGCGAGTCACCTCTGTCGATTGTCTGGGACACTTGGGCAGAGAAGTTTGAAGGCAAGAAAGCACTGGCTCCTTTCATTGCTCCTCCCGAAGGAGAGACAAAGTCACCCGAGCAAGCCCGCGCAAAATTTGCGGAACTCTTGGAGCGCCACTCGAAACTGAAATCCATATGGCAGACAACGAACCTGTTGCTGAAGTATCATTTTGGGCTGCAGTCGAACAACGGGTCTTCTAGTTCAGAAAGAAAGTTCCGGATGCTGCACGCCACTGCAGCAATCGCCTGTCATCCAACACTCTTTCTCATCGCGAAAGCTCTCTACCCCGAACAGGCAGCGGAACTCGATGAATCAGATTTGACCGAAGGCACAAAAACTGTCTTACACTTGGCTGCGTCTTGCTCAGCTTCAGCCGATTCGGCGAAGACGGTTGTCCTGTCTTTGTTGGAGTTGAATCCTCAAGCTGTTGAGACGAAAGACAGCCCTAGTCAATCGCTTCCTCTCCACCGGATGGTCGAAAGCAAGAAGCATTGGGTTCACGATTGTATTCGTGATGTTCAGCGAGCGTATCCTACAGCTCTTCGAGAACCGGACTCGGAGGGAAGGCTTCCATTGCATCGCGCAGCGGCTGCCAACGCCCATGGCGGCGGTCAGGGTGGTTCCATCATTCTACAGCTGCTGGAAGAGTTCCCAGAGGCAGCATCGCATGCAGATGGTGGTGGCAAACTACCATTGCACCACATTGCGCAACACGGTGATGAGTGGGGCGACGAGGTAGAAGCCATTTTCCGCGCGCACGAAGCAGCCGTGAGGACAAGGGCTGGAGACAAGCTGCCCCTCCATCTCGCTGCCTCGTCTCGTATGGCGACGACGAGCTTGTTGGAAGGACTGGTGGAGCACCATGCACGCGGAGCACGCCAGACCGATCGCAGTGGCAAGCTGCCTCTCCACTTGGCTTGTGAATCTGGAAAAACGTGGGACAAGATTGCGGCGATTTGTGAATCGTATCCGGACGCGGTTCGAGAACCAGCTGGTCAATGGGTAGCGCTTCAGATGGTGGCAAGCTTGGAGAAATCGCCAAAGTGCGTCATTGAGGAGCTAGTGGCTCGGTACCCACAAGGTGCGCAACGTAAGGATGACAGTGGTCGCTACGCGTTGCACTTGGCATGTGCGTCTGGTAAGCTGTGGCAGACTGGCCTCAAGGAGATTCTGCAGGCCAATCCTAGTGCCAACATTTCGGAGGACAATGAAGGATTGCTTCCTCTTCACATTGCAGCTCGACTGTATTGCAAGAAGCAAGATTCTACAAATGATGATGATGAAGACAAGAAACCAGCCGCTGCAAGACAACGTCCATCACGAACGAGTAGTATGGGTGGTCGCCAGGTTCGTTCCGGCAGCTTTGCTGAAGCTCCGCCACAATCACTGCGACGATCTGGCAGAGCCGCGTCGTCGGCGCGAACCCGCGGCAACAGCGTGTCGGAGCCAGATATGGAAGCCCCAAAGTTGGAAGTCCTCTATCAACTTCTCATGGCTGACCCCAACATTCTACCAAAGTACTAATAATCTATCTATTACTAAGAAGTTTGCATGTATGTGTTAAAGAGTATACCCAGGTCGCATGTACGTAATGCTAACTGTAGCTAGCTAGCCATTACCTGGAGAGTGACCATGTGTAGCTTAGACACGAGTCAGTCATGGTTCTGCGTGGCCGCTGGTTGGTCTGGTGTGGTTAGTGTTGACCGAAAAACAGCAGTTATAACTGTTGGATAGTCAGCATCGGTTGACTGGAGGGACTCAATAATGTTCCGTCCAAGGGCGACTCCGATTTACTACGTAACATACTGCTCAAGATATAAGTACTCTTGCGAAATAGTTGACAGTATTGTGCACCACTTCGGCGACGAGACTTGCGTTTTTGAGTCGTGATCTCCTAAGTAAAGGAACCCGTTGATACAGTACTACCTCCCAACGCCTCGTTGATACGCGAGATTTCCCGAGGTCTGAGAGGGAGAGCAATATCTCTAGATTTGCTTCGACGACGCTCAGGTTTCAAGCACCAGACTTTGTCAAACACGAGCAGCAGCGGCACATAACAACACTATAGCAGCAGCACCCCTGTATCATCAGTACAACCTTCCACGACTCTAGTATATCCAAAGATTTGACAAGAACTCAGCCCCCCAATTCCCGTCATCCCCCCATCATTCATTTAACCCCCCTGTCTGAGCAATCACACGCTTTCCGATTCTTCTCTACGAGTTGCTCATCAAACAACAGCAAGCAAGTAGTGAAAGAAGAACGAACCATCAAGACATGTCGCAAGTCAATCTATTGGATCTTGCAGCAGCCGCTGTCGCTGCCTCTGTGGCTGCATCACAACCCATTATAGCCTACAGTACAACGTCATCATCATCAGATAATGACACTGCTGCTGACAATAATAATACAAAGGATCAGAATGCTCGCTTGAAGCTGGATGGATCCGTAGTGACGGATGCAGATTACGCAGCACAGGGCAGCATCATTCGAGCTCTTCGAAAAGTAGAGGGAGATTTTATCATTGTGGGGGAAGAGAGTCCAGAAGAAATGGCCAAAGCACATGATACTTTGGAACAACAACAAGATGATGCGGAGGCTACTACTGTTTCGACAGTCTATCAACTCGCCCGAGTGGAACTGTGGAATCGGTTTCACAATCTGGAGGGATGTCCACTCGCACAACAAGGTGGTGAACCAGCACCACCGTCATACTCGGAAGTGCTGCCCAGCATGATGGCCCCGCAAGAAGAGAAGGAGCTTCCACTAGTGGACGCTTGTCGTGTTCGTGTCTTTGTCGACCCCTTGGATGGTACCCAGTCGTACGCAAACGGTGACTACGACGCCGTCACTACCCTGATTGCCATTATTCTCGACAATACTCCCACCTTTGGTGTCATTTGCAAACCCTTTGGTTACAAGGGCCACAAGTCCCTACTCCACACGACTTGTGTCGTCTTTTACGGAGGTGACTTGATTGAAGGAGTCCACGTGGCGGGTGTCCCCGAACCGTGCAAAGTGATGGAAGCGGCTGGAGCTCCTCGACGACGAGCCGTCATTTCCTCGTCGCGGTCGGAAGGCATTGTCCGTGACTTTTGCAATCACTTGGCGTCGCGAGATATCGTTCATCCAGATTTGTTACAAGTCTCTGGAGCCGGCGAAAAGTCGCTGCGATTGATTGTGGGGACACAAAATGAGACGCTGTGGTTCTTCCCCAAGGCTGGCACATCACGATGGGATGTGGCGGCGAGCGATGCTCTCCTTCGAGCGTTGGGTGGGAAATTAACCAACAAGTATGGCGACGAGCTGGACTATTTGAAAAGCAGGGAAGAGTCGGAAAATACAGAGGGAATCATTGCGAGCAACAATGCTCAAGTGCATGCGGAGTGTCTACGGCTATTCAAGGAGTGGGATGAGGCAGACGATTGAGGTTTTGTTAACGGCGTTCTACTATATGTTCTAGTATTGCGGCTTGACGATTCTGGCGGACGTCATCTCCAGTACCTCTTCTTGCGTCACTACGTTGAATGCAGGATCCATGTTGGCCTGGTTCTGTTGAGTGGCGGAGGATGTCCAGGAAGCCAAGGATAGCAACAGTTGCGGTGACGCGAATCGCCTTGTCTTTTGGAGGCTAGCCCAGTTGGCGCCAACGTAGTTACGCACAGGGGCTGCTTGGGTTTCACACAGATGCTGGAGCACATGATGATCTGCGCCAACAACAACGATTGATGCCGCCGCGTCGGTTACATCCTCGATGCTAGTGGCCACGGGAAGCTCCGGCAGCATTGAGCTGGCAAGCTCAGCCTCGCTCGCTGATGGTACAGTAACAATCACTTGCGATGGGCAGTCTCGAATGGCATCGATGATTAAAGGGTGTGGCTCTGGTGATGGCTCAACGTTGTTGAGCTCGCTGATGCAGTTCTGCAAAATGGAGACTGGATTCTTTCGATCGATACTGTACTTGACTGTAAGAGTATCCAATAGATTGTCAATCCAATTAGCTTGAATCTCTCCTACAGTCAGCGGTCGACTGCTCCGAGCCGATGGTATTGCAATCGATTTCATGGAACCTTGTGGATGAAACTTGCTGGCATACTTTCCCCTCTTTCCTACGGATGGGTCCAACTGTTGCTCCTCCAACAGCATGCGCGCCAATAGAGCGTACTCATAACAACTACCCCCCTTTAAATACGGCGCCACTGCCTTCATCTTGTTGTGCAACCACGTGGCATCATCGGTAGTAGTAGTAGTTGACAACAATAATTCGGATGGCCACACCTCATGAGCTGCTTGAATGCCTTGCTCAATCCTCCAATCCACTGTATCTGCTACTACTCCATCCCATGAAAGACAAGTGATTGATGAATGGAACGCCACCACAGTAGGGTTTATGTTCAGGAGGACAAGAGCAAACAGCAGCAGTCTCGTCGTCATGGTCTGATGAGCAAGAGTTATATGGAGGAAGGAAAGCGGGGAGAGAACAAGATCGTCATGTTGAAGTTTGCGTGGCACGACTCTACTGGCCGAGAATTCATACAGTACACTGTGCAACTGAAACTGATGCCGCCGCGCGCGCGCGGCGGCGTTCAGTGATCATTTCCATCGAAGTACGTAACGTCCACATTATAACCAACCAATGATGAGAGCCGCACTGCTAATGGTCGACATGGCAAGAAAGCAACGAACAAGTCAAATTGGCTTCTCCTCCACGACTATAAATTGGATTTCTCCATTTTATTTTGTTTGTAGCAATCAACGATTCGTGCCACAGCACATCCTTTCATCTGACTAAGGATAGCTTCCAGAGACGGGGCCGTTTCAGCTGTTTGCTGGACATAGAGCCCTAAGCTGAGCATTGCAAATTCCGTGTCGCCAGTGTCAAGTCCAGTTCGTGGAATCGTAGCACTGACTTTCTGCAACTGTGACACAGGCAGGCGGAAGTAACAATACTCGGAAGTCTATAGACTTCCGAGTTACCCTAAAAACGGGAGCCGACGTATTAGCAGGGGCCTTGCACCTCAATCCCTCGGTCGACATGATTTTCCTGCACGATGCGATGGACAGTGATACGTTTGTTGTCAACAATAACGATACGTGCACGTTTTGGGGGGAGGTGCTTCAAATGGCCTTGCTACAATGAATTGATGGATATCATTGCACGAGAACGCGAGATGGTGTGTTCTCCCAAGCCAACGGCTGCATCCGCTGTATCTAGCTAGTGACGGCACAGCAGAGCAGTGGGAAAAGTCCTCCAGTCCTGCCGAGTGCCGATCGGCAAGAATCGGTTCAGGTTTCAGGTCCGGAGAACTTTGACAAATCTCGTTCTCTAGCAGTTCGTTCCAGATACCTAGGATCACCTGCGACGAGGGGGCTGGTGATCTTGTTCGTCGTTTAGCTTCCGCGCAAGCTATTCGTGATCGTGGCCGCGTTGTTTTGTTGTGGTTTCTCAGTTGCGGCAATGAAAACGCTCGCCCGAGCACGAGAAAGGCTACCTAACCAAATTTGCTGCATTTTTCATAACGACCTATGCCTATTGAAATCAGGATCAAGCCTTCTAGATTATTCATTCGTCATCATCTTCCTGGAGTAGTTCCAAAATTGCAGCAGCTTTTTGCGTGCTGAAATGATCTGGACCTTTGAGAGTCAAGTAGCCTAGGAATGCCTCCTCAACAAGGGCTTGCCCAGTCTCCCGGTCGCCAACTTCAGAAAGCAAGAATATGCCTTTCTTGAGAATCAGAGACAAAGTTTTGGGGTGAGCGTCTCCAAAGAGGTTTCGACTCTGCTGTAGGCTCTTGCTATAAAGCGTGTCGGCTTGTAAGAAGTCTCCATGAGTTCGAGAGATCTCAGCAAGATTGGTCCTTGTCGACATTGTATCCGGATGATGTTCACCTTGTACTCTTATTCTCCTTTGCAACACATCACTCATGATTTGTCTGGCTTCAACATCCTCTGTATCTTTCTCAAACAGCAAAATACCAAGACATTCAACCGAAGTGATCGAATCTTTGTGATCTTCTCCGATTCCCTTTTCACGCTCTTCGATAACTTTTCTAAGCAACACTTCCGCTTCAATAAAATCACACTTCTTCTTCATTAACATTGCTAAGCTGTGCATTGTATTCAGGGTTTGTGGGTGGGTTCCTCCCAATTGTTCACGCCGAGCCACAAGGATCTCACGAAAAAGCCGCTCAGCTTCTTTCACATTCGGCGTGTTGGTAAGGAGAAGGTTGGCAAGGCTTTGCTTTGACTTCATTGTGTCCGGGTGCTCGTTCCCCAACTGTTCCTGTCGGACCACTAAAGTTTCTCTGTACATAGTCTCAGCTGCTATGAAGTCGCCTTCAGCCCTCAATAGGTTCGCCATATTATTCTTGCTCGTCAAAACGAAAGGATGCCGTTCGCCCATCATAACTTTGTGACCATCAATCGCCTGTTGACACAGCACTTTGGCACCTGCAAAGTCTCCTTTGGCTTTTAGAAGCATGGACATGTTGTTCACACTCATCAGCGTGTCGAGGTGGTTTTCACCTAACGTTAACCTACGACCTTCAATTGCTTCACGGAAGAGCTCTTCAGCAGCACCAATGGATCCCCTTTCTTTCAGCAACGCTCCAAGATTGTCAACCACCGAGAGTGTGTCCTTGTGCATGTCTCCGAAAAGTCTCCTGTGTGCCAAAAGTGATTCCCGCAACAATTTTTCAGCTTCGGTGGTGTTTCCTAACTTCGAGTTAATATTCGCAAGGTTGTTCATCGCCCTTGCAGCTTTTGCGCAGTATTTCCCGGATATTTTGATCGTTTTGTCAAGAACCAGCTGGTTGAGCGACCTAGCTTCATCCCAGCGACCGCAATCGCTTACTAGCTTTGCCAGATTTCCCACCACACGGAGATTGGTCGAAGTGATGTCGTCAGTAGCTGCGTATGCTGATTCAAGAAGCCATGTTCTCATCGTGGCGATGATTGTCGCGTTCACATTGAAAATACCATCGTTCTCTTTCATCAAATCTAGAATCAGTTTCTTATCATCCTGGCACCAAGCTGTCGCCTCGGTCGCATCAATTGTAGCAAGTGACTTGGAAATCTCATGGAATCCAGATTCAGAGCTGAGAGCATCTTCAATCATTCGCTGTTGCTCACCATCACTAAGGAGTACACTGAGGTCTGCTTTGCTGTCGACAGTTGAGAAAAGTTCCCACAAGACCCAAATCTTGCCAATTGTAGGCATCAAGTTATCCCATCGACCAAGCATAAGGGTAGTTTTGCCGATTCGACCGATTTTCTTTCGAAGATCGTGCATGAACACTTTCTTGAATTCCATCATTTCTTTATCCTTGCGACGCGTCCAAGCAAATTGATCGACACACAAGAAGTCCACCCAAATGTAGGAGTCTTTTGGCAACAGTTCTAGTTGCGCCGCAAAGTGTGACAGAGTGAAGCTCCCTGTATAGGAGACGAATACAGTTGCCTCTGAAACTGCAGGTTTGTCTTGATGGTCACAGCTCATATCTTCGTCGGAGCGCTCGAAATCATCCAGGTTGTCAATCAAGGAACCAGACCAAATTCCTCGGCGTTCCATCATTTCAATGATGCAGATATTCCGAAAGAGCCACATTCGGCATCCTAACAGCGCGAATTGCTGGCTTTCGTCAGTTTTCATAAAGCTTTGGAGAAACCAGCTGATATGCACACCCCTCCAGCTGCACAGTGATTGCATGCTTTGTTCAGCGCCATCGGAAAGTGTTCCAGTACTTGTACTAGTTGTGTTTTCACAAGGCAAGTGTGCAAGATGCAGTCGTGCAAATTCAATTTGTTGCAATAGTGATGGCTTTGACTTCACCCACAGATCAAACGGCTTCTCTGTTACCTCAGTCTCCATTGGCGTAGCGATTCAATACTTGAACTATTGTTCCTGAAGGTCGAGGAATGAATGAATGAATCAAAAGAACATAAAACTACAGTCGCATTTCTCTCCAGTACGTGTACAACAGTACTGGGTCATCCTATCGGATGGTATCCTAGATCGTGAGGGATCTTTCGTAATTCCAAATTTCAAATTCTATTGTTTGTACATGTAATGATCTCTGGACGGTCCGATCTTGAGCAATCCTTTAGATAGTATACATTGCTGTGTCGAATATCAAGATACCATCAAAGGCAGTTTCGACTTCTTGAGAGGAGAATGGTTGATGTTGGCTGCCGCCGCCGCCTCACTTGCCACCAGTTGTCAACCATTGAATAATCTGTTCCATTCGTTTGCCTGAAACTAAAAGTGAATACGTGATAAACAAGACACCCTTGCTCGATGAACTGCTCCCCCCAAGTCCTTTTGATTGTTTGGAAGAAACTTTATTTCTCAACAGAATATCCTCAGCTTCCAATACTGAAACTCCCTAACAACCAATGGCATCCAAGTCTCGCTTGGCATCCAACGCCAGCTCTCGGGATACGGATATCCACAAATGTCTCTTGCGTCCACGAAAGAGTGAATCTCGTATAATGGCTGCCATTTGAC
>JAVCKV010264798.1:0-45164 GCA_032274145.1 Herpochondria borealis
TGAATGGCTTAAGTGGCTAAATGAACAGGATCTATCCTGGGTTTTACGCATCAAAAGAAACACAAAAGTCAACGGCAAGCACGCTCACTTACATGGTCTAACAAAGAAACTTAAAAAATCTCAATTGCAATCGATTTGGGGGATGAAGCTCTATTTTGGTAGTAAGAAAATCGAGGGAGGAAGAACCTCTCACCTTTACGTGGTAAGTAACAAAATCACCCCCCAAGCAGCACTGAAAGCTTATCAAACTCGCTGGGCAATCGAGGTATTATTTGGGCATATGAAAAAGAAAGGCTTCGACCTTGAGAGCACTCATCTCCGAGATCGTCGTAAGATTGATAAGCTCTTGGCAGTGGTGAGTTTGGCTTTTCTGTTTACGCTAGGCTGGGGAGTATTGGTGAAACAGCAAGGAGCACTAAATGCCAGGCAGAAGCGTAAAAGTGTCTTTCGGCTTGCTTTAGATATGCTAATCGAAATGCTCAGCAATCCTAGACGCAACAAGCTGAGAATAAATCTATTTCACGAATGGATCACCTCAGATCAAGAACCTTTAATTTTTGTCGTGTAGTGTGATTTATTTTCTATAAAAGAAAATATCTGATTTCTCAAGTTTCAGATTTCACGCTGCCAATGTTAGCCCATACTGCCATCGCATGCTTTCTTGTAGTTTCTACCTTTTGCTCATTCACAGTTAGATTTTTGACCGAACCTCAGTATTCATATCATTTTGATAATGCAATCGTGATAGAAAAGTCTCAGTCTTCAAATCACAATTACCCAAACATCAAAGTAGAAACTGAAAATGGTCAAATAATTTCGCTAGACATCCCCGGTCAGGAAAAAATATGGCAGAGTCTAGAAAGCGGAGATAAAGTGAAAAAAATCTTCAGGCACAAAGAAATTCACCCCCTCTTCATCAAGTCTTCACAATGATACAATACATTGTGAACTATGAAGTCCCCCCAGAGAAAGCACATCTACCCAAATGCCGGTATCTTCCGTCACGATACTCCTAGCAATACAGCTCCACACTACCTAGCCTTCGCTGCATTACTAGTCTTCATCACCCCCATAACCTGTCTTATATCACTGATCCTTGGTTTAGGAATAGGCACTATCGTTATATTCAGTCTTCTCAGTAGCTTCATTTTATATTTCATTTTTCAGGATATTCAGTTGAAAAGTAAAAAGTTAGCCACAGTCATCGTAATCGGTCTCCCTTTACTAGTAGTCGCACTCGGCTACTATTTTTGGAACGCAGGCACTCCCTACGGAGAAAGAGAATATAACGAAACAGGTGAATACTACATCCAACGCTACTCCACCATAGGCCCGAGCACATTTAAAATAGCAATGCCAGGACAAGGCTCTGATAGCATAGATGGGTTCATAAAACTCTATGACGCAAAAGGAACCCTCCTGAACGAATACTTCACCACCTATCTAGTAGGAATAGAACCAACGTGGCTCCACAATTCTCTCTGGCTCATGGGAACCTCACCCGAAATCAGTTGGCTATTACATTAAAGGAAATCTATTCATCCCAACTCTCAGTATTAAAAGTATACCAATAGCCATATTTCTTACGCACTATACCCTTCCAGCCACCACCCGCCATCACGGGTCCCGAAGTCTCTCGCACATTAGCGACCCAATCACCTCCTACCTTCTTGAGATCAACTTCGACTAACTGACCAAACTCCTTACTTTTCTTGTCTTGATACCAAGAATGCGCACCAAGTGGACGTTGATCTAAAGTATCCATTCGTGATACAACACGCACTCTATAAATTGTTTTACTGCTCATATAATTCAACTTCTTCCTTAGCACTAACAGACAGAGCAAAAGCAAATAGCAACATTCCTAATAACTTCATAGAAACAACTTATCTCATTCCCAAAACAAGATCAACCCTGTTCCCTCACGTTAGTGAAAATCTAACTATCTACGATAATCTAACAAATCCAAAGTGAAACAGACAATGACAATCTAGATTAGATTACTATCTGGGCTTAAAGTTTTGGAGCTATTTACAGCCCCTCTTTTTTCTTAGACGGAAAGGCACAATACCCTAACGCTTTTTTGAAGGGTTTCACTCTGAATTCATAATAACTTGCAGGAGTAATTTATCATATGAGGCTGCACAACTTTATCGTTTTCCCTGGGTTCTATCATTCATGAGATTATTATTGCTTATACTAGCTATCACGAACGCTTGCCTAGCAAAGGAGACTGCTTATGATCCGCTACTCAGTACCGGAAAAATTGAAACTCAACTTAGTTCGTTCAGTTACGGAGAACGTAAAGTGCCCCTTAAGATCTACCTACCTGTAGTGGCTGATAAGAAGACCTCCAATAATCGGGCCCCCATAATTCTACTCAGTCATGGCCTGGGAGGCTCACGCGACGTTGGCGCTTATCTTGGTTCTCATTGGGCTGGTCGTGGGTTTATCGTTGTCGCTATGCAGCACATTGGCAGTGATGATTCGGTTTGGAAAAACTTACCTCTAGCACAACGCTTTAAAGCCATGAAGAAAGCCGCGAGCAAAGCTACCTTCCTAGAACGTATGCGCGATGTCCCGGCCACACTCGACCAACTGGAGAAATGGAATACAGATCCGAACAACTCACTTTATCAGCGTGTAAACATGAAGAAAATTGGCCTGGCGGGACACTCATATGGAGCCATTACCACGCAAGCTCTCTGCGGGCAGAGTTTCGGATCATTAGGTTCTCAATTCTTGGATAAGCGCATCACCGCCGGACTGCCTCTCAGCCCAAGTAAACCTAAGCTAGGCGATACTAAAAAAGCATTTGCGAGCATAAACATCCCGATGATGTTGATGACAGGAACCAAAGACAGTAGCATGATAGGAAGCAGCTCTCCCCAGACCCGACGTGAAGTCTACCCAGCTCTCCCGAATGGATCCAAATATGAACTCGTTTTAAAGGATGCCAAACACATGGCTTTCTCCGATCGCACTATGACTGGCAAAAACCATCGCAATCCAAACCACCATCGAGTCATTCAAGCTCTGAGCACCGCATTCTGGGAAACTTACCTCATGGACAGTAAACCCGCTCTGACTTGGCTAAAAAGTAAACAGCCCAATGAAATACTAGCTCCTGATGATGTTTGGCAACACAAGTAAACATAGTTTAGCAGACATTCTCCTCAGCAAAAAATGAAATTTATCTGAGTATTGCATTTCACTTAGCTTGAAGTAAGTTACCCGCATACTTCAACGCCTAAATGAACAGTAAAGACATATCGGCTGAAGCTTCCCCAAAGGAGCCTGCGCTTAAGAAACAACCTAAAAAACACCGCTGGCTTCGGCGATTGGGCTGGTTTGTTGTGGTGCTCGGAATCATTGCTTTTTTTGTGAACGGTATCGTGGCTCGTAAGGTGGTGCATCATTACCTTAACAAGGGCCTAGAAGACCAAGGCATGACTGGATCTGTAGAAATCTACGGATCCGTCTTATCTGGCTTCCAAGTGAAGAACCTACGCTATACCGGTGATAAGGGCATCCAGCTACTGAATATAGATGAGGTGACTGTGGACTATCAGATCATGAAAGTGATCGATCTGAAAATAGATGAACTCACGGTAACTAATCTAACTACAGAGATCGACATCTCTAAATTTCCACCTAGCGAAGAATCAGCTCAGGATACAAGTCTGCAACAAACTTTGGAAGACCTCCGACCAATGATCATGCACCCTGAGTTAGGGCTAAGTGATCTGGATATCACCCTACTGAAGGAAGGCAAAAAAATCCTACACTGGAAGCTCGGTTCCATCCAGCACGACTCCGAGACTGATGAGATCAAATTTAATCAATGGACTATCTCAGATGCAGGCAACCTTAGCACACCTGATCAGTCTGCTACCATAGTATGGACTGACGGAAACGTTACGTTTGATAGCTTAAAACTACTACCTGAGCTTACTCTGAGTAATATTGACTTCGACTGGAAATCTGAGCTAAAAGGCAATGCTGATCTGCAATATAATGATGCAGTAATCGAAGTGGACATCGCAGAGAAAGCCAGACTTAAACTCAGTGAGGGTGAGCTTCGATCAGATGAAATTTTCAACACGCTCAGCAAGTTCGGTATAAATACTGAAGAAATGGATATGGATCTAGTTTTAGACAAACTAGACATTAATATCCCTGTGAGTGACTTTCAAATAGAAGTTCCTAAGTGGCAAATCACTAGCTCGCTGGGGATGAAATCTGCTCGTTGGGAAACTTACAACATAGAGAACACCAACCTTATCTTTACCCAAGCCAACCAAATTTACACACTAAATATCAACGGCACAGCAATAGATACGCCGCTTGAAATTGGCATTAAGGGAGACTGGACGGCACCTGATGCAGATAAATGGTGGGAGTCCACATTAGCAAAGGTAAGTTTTAAAACTCAGGTGAATGATGAAATTCTCAAGCTCGTTCCTGACCTGAATAAAATACCGCAGGATGTAAGTATTAACAGTAGTAAGGTCAGCGGAGAGATCGAAGCTAGGCTCTTAGAAGCTAAGCTTTTGAGGGCTACAGGTGAAATAGAGATCAGCGGAATGAGCGTGAAAGAATTACCATTCCCCACTCTCACCATCAACTCTTCCTATGAAGAAGATGATCTCAAGTTAATATTAAAGCCTAAAGATAGCTCGATACTTGTGGCTAAAGGCGAATTAAATACTTCCTCCCAGCAATATAAAGCATCATTCATCACTGATTCCAAATTATCTGATTCACCTTGGATCAATGCTTTAGCCGAAACTTTCAAATCACCCGTCATACTCAATAACCAGCTCAACATCGCGTGGACAGGTAATGGAAATCTGAACTCTAATATCCATATAGGAGAGCTCACTGTGAAAGACCTCACTCTCAAACAAAAAGATAAGGAACCTGTCACGATCAACCTTAAGGGCAGTTATGACTGGCCAAAAGCTCTTGATATAGAGACTCTAAGCGCTGAGCAGGAAGAGCTGTATGCAGAGGCTTCTCTAAATTGGGATGGTAAAATAATCTCAATACAAAATTCACAGATCAAACGAGACGATGAGCCCATAGGTAGCATCAATGGTAAAATCCCCTACTCTACTGACATCGACACCAGCAAGAAATTCTTTGCCCAAACTAAGCCATGGCAAATCAATATTGACACCGAGGTATTAAACCTCAGCAGGATCAGTGAGCTAGTGCCTGCTTCTAAAGATTTGATACTAGAAGGAACTCTCCAAACCAAGCTGAATATCGCAGGCAGCCCACGTATCCCCGAGCTCGATGGTAACATAGACATAGCAGGCTTGAACGATGTTCTTGATCTTGGCTTGGGTAAAGTTTCACTCAATGCCAAGCTGGACACTGAAGACAAACTTCTCACTCTGGACGGCAACCTGAAAGAAAATGGGCAACAACGTATAGCTATAGATCTAGAGATCCCGTTCACACCTCATCAATGGCTAGAAGATGACAACCTTTTAGAAACTATTAAGAAAAATTCTGAGCTAAAAGGCACGGCAGAAATCAAACGACTTCCCTTAGGCAGATTCAGTAAATTCATCCCTGAGTTAGAGAAGCTAGAAGGAATGTTCGATGCCAAGGCTGAATTCCAAGGCACCATCGCCGAGCCTAAGTACAAGATTGATTTCAATGCCGACCTACCCATCGTTAAAATAAAGAACGCAGGAGTGGATGACATCACTGACATCAGTATCAAGGGAACGCTGGATCAGATAATGATTCTTAACAGTGAAGTGAAAGCCAAACTCAATGGAGGAAAATTCATCACTAAAATCAGAGTAGATGTCAATGACCCTAAGGTTCCAGTCTTCGATGTGAACCTCATTACAGATCACGCACTCATTTACCGAGATGATGTATTAGCCATGCGATCCAATGTGAACTTAAAAGCCAAAGGAACGCTGGAAGACGCCACAGTCAGCGGCAATATCGGCATCTTAGAATCGCTCTTCTATAAGGACGTCGACCTCATTCCCATCGGTGTTCCCTCCTCCGCCGTGGGTGATGTAAAACTACCTTCACTAGACACCAAGAGTAAGGACAAACTACCTATTCCAGCTCCCTTCGATAAGTGGAAACTAGACCTCACAATAAACACAGTGGATCCTATTTTAATCCGTGGAAATGTAGGTAGCGGTCAGATCCAAGGATCGATCAAAGTTCGAGGTACACTTTCTGATCCTAAATTAGACGGCACGTTGTATGCGAAGAAGGTCAAAGCGAAGCTTCCATTCAGCTTACTGAGTGTGGGTAATGGAAAGATCATATTTAGCCCCGGTAAAGGGCTTACACCCACCCTAGATATACGTGGAAAATCTCAAGTAGGCACCTATAACGTCAGCATTTATGCCTACGGATCAGCAGATGACCCTAAGATTACCCTAAGTTCCTACCCAGCTCTTCCTGAAAATGAGATCATGACCCTACTAGCCACTGGTACTACTAACTCTGGACTAGCGGATCGTGATGTGGCGACGTTTAAGACACTTCAGATTCTACTCCTAGAGCTGAAACAGAGAAGTGACAGACCTGGCGGAAACCGCCTTTTCAGCAAGATCCTCTCAGGTATCGATGACCTGGATCTAAAGGTCGGTGAAGTGAATGAACTTACTGGCGAGAAATACGCCTCCGCCACAGTTAAGCTCCATCGCCGTTGGTATCTAACAGCCCAGATCGACAACGACCAACCACCCCAGACCAGAGGACTCGTTATCTTCGCACTCAGGTTCCGTTAGAATTTTCATCATGTACAAATTTACCACTCTAGCACTCACCATTTACAGCGGCATGCTCACTATGAGCTATGCCGCTCAAGTGCAGGTCCGCGGACTTGATGAGGAACTCAAGAAGACTATGTCGGCGCTCATCAAGCCTAGATTAGAATTCATTGGAAAACGAACAGCGACTGAATGGAGAGCTGATGACGCGGCATTTTTCCTCCACGAGCTACTCATTAAAAAAGGCTATGCTAAGAGCAAGGTAAACTGGGAACTACCAGGAAATGATGTGATACTCCTCCGAGTAGATCTAGGTGTCCAGTATGTGTTAGGTGAGATCACTACCGTGAGTAATGATCCTCTTACAGGGAAAAAAATAGATGACTATTTCAGTGAGCTAATCACGGAAGGAAACCTTCTCAAGCGCAAAAAAGCTCCCTTCTTAGATAGTTATCCAGCCAAGGGAGCCGCTAACCTAGCAAACTATCTCAAATCAGAAGGCTATTGGGACGCGGAGGTCAGCGTAGTCTCAGTGCAGAAGCATTCTACCGGTAAAGTCAATATCCAGCTTAATATTAAGCGCGGCAAAATGCACCAAATCTTACCTCCTAAGTTCACAGGCGTCACACCTCAGCAGCGTCTTAAGATACAACAGATAGCCGCTCCATACTCAGGTAAGCCAGCTACGAGTGCTAACATTAGTTCAATCAACAACGCCGTCCACCAGCACTATCGTGACCAAGGCTACCAGTTCACTAAGCTAGAGGTAAGTTCTCGTAATCTGGCTGGGATCGAGATCACTTTTGATGTTTATACTGGTAATCTGTATCAAGTCCGTCGTATCAGTGTTGAAGGGAATCAAATGACCAGAAATTCTCGTTTCACCCGCTATATCGATCCTCTGAAAGGTAATATTTATCGGGAAAGTGACGCCAATGAAGTGGCGAAGAAATTACTTCTCACAGGAGCCTTCACCTCTGTCCGTCTAGTACCGCAGAAAATTAATGCTACCGAGCTAGATTTGGTATTAGAAGTCACCGAGGCCAAACCACGCTTCGTCCGTGCATATGGAGGTGTGGCCAGTTTTGACGGCTTAGTACTGGGAGCATCCTACACCAACCAAAATTTTCTTAGAAAGCTACAAAATTTCACGGTAAGAACTGAGATCAGCTCTCGTGGATTACTCGGCGAGCTGAGTCTAACAGAACCATATTTTGCAGGCATTCCCGTAAGCCAGACCACACGCATGTACGCCATACAGCGCAGATATGAAGGTTATAAGAAAAATCTATCAGGTCTAGAAGCTGCCTTTAAATGGGAACCTAATGAATCTCTAACATCTCGCATGTATGCCAGTCTAGATTATGTCAATCTAGACACATCTGACCTCACACCCATTGAGTTGGGGCCTAGTGATTATATCAACACTAAGGTAGGATTTGAGCAGACTGTCGATCTACGAAATAAGCCAGTGCTTCCGACTGAAGGCTTCCACTCGCGGGGTTTACTAGAGTTTGGCTCATTGAGTGGTGACACCTCTAATAGTTATTTCAGAACTGACTTTAATGCCTCATATCGCCACGAGCTTAGTAAGAAAAGTAAGAGCAGAGTGGTGCTCCGTTTTAACACAGGTGCCATATTTCCATCAGACTCAAGTGATCTTCCTATTGACCTCAGGTTATTTAGCGGTGGAGCCGACTCTGTGCGAAGCTATGACGAGCGCGAGCTAGGACCACTCTCAAGATCTGGAGACCCTACCGGAGGTGAAGCCTATTGGAATGCTAGTGTAGAATACATCCATCCTATAAATGACCTTTTCTCTGGACTAGTCTTCTACGATACAGGAAGTGTGTTCTCAGATGCTGGTGAATACAGTTTTAGTGATCCTGACCATAGTCTGGGTCTTGGACTAAGGATCGATCTTCCTGTGGGCCCAGCGAGATTTGAATATGGATTTAATCTCAACCAGAAATCTGGCGAACCCAGCGGAGCATTCCATTTCGCGATAGGCACACAGTTTTAGCCTATGATGGGCTGGGAGGTTTAAATTTAACACTAAAAACTTAGTCCAAATCCTCTCAGATCCTACCTATTTGGAACAGGAACTGATACCGGAGGCTTTGGCTTTATCGGATTTAGTAGTGAGTCCACTGTCAGAGTAGCGAATGAACCTACTACGCCAGTGAATCGAATGCGACCTTGTTGATCGATTACGTAGCTGTGTGGCGGGTTAGTTACTCGGTATTCTTTGAAAACCGCTTTTTGTGGATCTGAGATATTTTTACTGCTTGTTAAAGATTCTTTTTCTAGCTCGCGGAGATTTCCGATCTGGTCTTTATTTATCCCGATAAGAGCAAAGTTTTTACCCGCATATTGTTTCTCGATTTTGCGCATGAGGGCGAGGAAATCAATAGTCTTCTCTGTTGAAAGATCGAAGCAAGACCAAAAGACCAACATCACTACTTTACCTTTAAACTGGGCAAGAGTGACTGGAATACCCGAGCTATCTACACCAGAGAACACTGGTGCAGGGCTCCCAACACTGAGGTTTTTAAGACGGTGCACCATCTCCATCGCTATCTCTCCGACTGTTACCCCGCCTACTTTTTGATAGTTAGAATTAATGATAGCTTGCTTCACTAATGAGAGAATTCTCGCATTATTCATCGCATTCTCCCCCATCTCAGTGAGCACGATGGCTAAAGAAATAGCCGCTATTCCTTTTTGTTTAGGTTCTTGGATTTTTTTGTGCGCTGTCTCGATAAAAAGTTTCTTTGCTATAACCGCTTGTTTAGAGAGAGCCACATTATAACAGAAGTCTCCCAAGTCAGGAGTACCCATATGAAACTTTTTAGCGTAGTCCATGATGAATTTTTTATCTTTCTCAGACAAAATAGTATTTGATAATAGCCAGCCCGCATATTTTAGTGCCCATGGATTATCTAACTCAGCACCTACTACCTTAATCATACGAGATCTGTATTCTTCCATCTTTGGCTTTTTCGTCATCACCTGACGCATCATTTCAATAGACTGAGCGGCGGCTAACTCATTCTGCCAAGCAGTCATCAGCGTCTTGTGCTCTTGCACGATGGCTTCTGCCTCAGCAGGTATACCCGCTTTGATAGTTAGTGACATTACTGTGAATAATGTAACGATAATGATCTGAATGTATTTCATGCCCATGTCGGTGAATCTAGCTCTAGATTTAGTAATGACAAGTACTCAGAACAAAAATTGTAAACATCCTCTTTCACCTTCATCTCTAGTTGACTACCTCAAGAGTTGATTTAAATTAAACACATCATGAAATCAAAAGCAAATAGCACAGAACAGAGCAAAGGTAAGAGCGGCAGAATACTACAGAAAGTAATCAGTATTGTGGGTTTCCTACTGTTTGCGATGTTCGCATCACTTCAGGGAAATGATGTTGGTCAGTATGGCACTGCCCAATGGCTCACTTATACATGGATATACGGCTACAGCGCCCTTGCATTTCTCTGTCTCTACAATGCTATTCGCCCACTTGCTCCAAAGGTATTCTCAGTTCTTGCAGTTGTTACATTTGCCCTCGCATTATTCAGAGGCTCACAAATTGACTGGAATCAACCACTGTTCTGTATTACCTCACCAAAGGATTTTGCTGAGCGCTTCCCTGAAGGAAACGAGACCGGAGGATTAGTCATCATGACGCTTTGGCTGCTACTCGTCTGGTGGGCAAATAAGAAGCGCATCAAGAATCTTTAAACTCTTTATATAGCTGCTTGTATTTCCAATCTTCTCTATGCACCATCTGGATTTTCACTTTAATGCCCCCTTGGGAGTAAAAGCCTAATTGTTTTCCACTACCTATCATGACATTGATGTTTCGGTCTTTAAAGTAAGGTCCTGTTTTTCTTTGGAATCAACTTGCACATCTACTGTTCATGCTACATATATCACGCATCTAACCCAAAAAAAACACTAATGAGAATGATTCTTAATAAGGTTCTGACCTTTCTACTATTAAGCCTCACAGCGCATGCTGCGGAGGAAGTCACTATTTATTCATACCGTCATTATGAGGCTGATCAGAAGCTCTATGAGCAGTTCACTGAAGAGACGGGCATCAAGGTCAACACGGTAAAAGCAAAAGCGGATGCATTAATCACTCGTATCAAAGAAGAGGGAAACAAGAGCTCTGCTGATATTTTCATTGCAGCTGATGTAGGGAGACTTATCAAAGCACGCGAGGAAGGAATACTTCAGCCAGCGACAAGTGATTTAATAAAAAAACAGGTTCCTGAGACACTGCGTGATAGTGAGGATTTTTGGACTGGGTTTACTGTTCGCGCCCGAATCATAGCCTATGCTAAGGACCGAGTAAAAGCTGGCGAGATTACTAGCTATGATGATCTGGCTAAGCCTGAATGGAAAGGCCGAATCATAGCCCGCTCATCATCTAATATCTATAACCAATCACTACTAGCTTCCTACATCGCAAATCATGGTGAGAAAAAGGCCTTTCTATGGGCTAGAGGAGTTCGTAAAAATATGGCGCGTGAGCCTGAAGGTAGTGACCGAGACCAAATGCGCGCAGTTGCCGCTGGACTTGCAGATGCTTGTATAGTGAACACTTATTATGTAGGACTACTTGCTAATTCTGAGGACAAAAAAGATCACGAAGTAGCCAAGAAGCTAGGCATCTGTTTTCCTGACCAAGATGGTGTAGGAACGCACATCAACATCAGTGGTGGCGGAGTCTGTAAACACGCGCCTAATAAAGAAAACGCTATCAAGTTACTTGAGTTTCTCACCTCTTCTAAAGCTCAATCTACTTTCTCTGAGAGAACAAGTGAATATCCTCTTATCCGCCAAAATGCTACATCAGAGATACTTAAAGGATGGGGACCGTTTAAGGCTGACCCTATCAAGCTCGAAGAAATAGGTAAGCACCGCAAAGCTGCAGCTAAAACGTTCCTCAAAGCAGGCTGGAAATAACTTATCCTTGTCTTAGTCTTTTTTCCCTGTGCGTCATCTCACCCATAAGCTTCGATCATTACCTTGGGTTCTTGGCGTATTGATCATTGCCATAATGGCGGCTAGTCCGCTGTATTTCATCTATAAAGAAGTACAGCAGCCTACTCAAGAAATGTGGGGATTTATCTCTGAGGAGATCGAAAACCCTGATAGCAAGTCTGGTGAGAATGATCCTTCACCGCTTCAAGACTATGTGAAAGGATCGCTAATTATGTTAGCTGGTGTGACTGTTCTGACGCTCATCATCGGCGTAGGATGCGCCTGGTTAGTCAGCGCGTTCCAATTCCGGGGACGAGCACTTCTCTCAGTGCTGCTTTGCCTACCAATGGCTATTCCGACCTACGTGATGGCGGTGATGTATAATGAGCTGCTAGAGACGCAAAAGTTCTCGCTATTCCTCTGGGTGCGGGAAAATTATTCACCCGCCGCAGCAGCAGATTTTTCGGTTTATTGGAAGTTCACTCTAGCAATCTTAGTACTCTCTTTTTCCTTTTACCCTTACGTTTTCATCGCAGCTAGGATGGCATTCAAAAGGCAATCCGCAGCCTATATAGAAAGCTCACGAGTCTTAGGACATGGACTAGGTAGCACTTTTCGAAAGATCTCTCTTCCCCTCGCTAGACCGAGCATCATAGCTGGACTTACTCTGGCACTCTTAGAGACGATCAATGAATTTGGAGCGATGAAAATACTGGGGATCGAAACTCTCACCACGGGAATTTTCTCTGCATGGTTAGACTTTGACGAGCTAAACTCTGCGGTGAGAATATCGGCTGTCATGATGATATTGATTTTCGTTCTACTCATCTGTGAACGCCTGCTAAGAGGAAGAATGAAATTTCACACACACCGCTCATCAGCAGCCGAATTCCCTGGACTCTCTCCGCGAAAACGAACTGCCGTTTTGATCTGGATCGTCTGCCTAAGCGTTAGTTTTCTCGCGTTCATTATACCAGTATCTAAGCTAGTGCAACAGGCGGCATTGGCTCTTCCAGATAGAGATCTACAGCCATACCTCAGTCTTGTGATTAGTAGCTCTTGGCTCGCGGTGAGAGCATCCTTTGTGATCATCATTGCTTCTATTCTATTGGCTTACACTGCACGGATTATTCCTAAGTGGTGGCTTCATTTAGGAACGAAGATTAGCCTGTTAGGCTACGCCATCCCAGGCGCCATTCTTGGAGTCGTGTTACTCTCGGTGAAAGGCAACCTGCACCAGTCAGCGGATGACATCGCACAATGGATATTTCATACTACATTAACAGGGTTGATCATCGCTTATGCAATCCGATTCCTAGCTGTGGGCTACAATCCTATTGAAGCTGGATTTAAGAAAATAAACCCTCACCTCGATGAAGCGTCTCAGACTTTGGGAAAAAACAGGCTAACTACACTATTCAAGATCCACCTCCCGCTACTACGTCATTCCTTTCTTGCGGCAGCGATTGTTTTATTCGTCGATGTGATGAAAGAACTTCCTTTAACGTTAATTTTAGGACCATCAAATAATGACACATTAGCCACTAAAACTTACGGTTTGTTTGCCGCTGAAGAACGCATTCCTGAAGGTTCTATTCCTGCATTAATTCTGGTGATCACTTCATTACTAGGTCTCCTTATCCTCTCTACCATTTTCAATAAAAAACGCTCATGAATACCACTCTAACAGCTTCTAATATCTCTAAGTCACTTGGCGGGAAGTCTGTCCTCAATGATTTCTCACTTACCCTTGAGAAAAGCGAAATCATCGCACTCCTGGGTGATAGTGGCTGCGGCAAAACTACGTTTCTCCGCATAGTGGCTGGTCTGGAAAACCCGGATAGCGGAACTATTCATATTTCTGATAATGACATTACGCGACAGGTGGCTGAGAAACGTAGCATAGGTCTCGTGTTTCAAGACTTTGCACTATTTCCTCACATGTCTGTTAGAAAAAACATACTCTATGGATTACACGGGCTAGCTAGATCTGAACGTGCAACTAGAGTAAATGAGGTTTTACTACTCACCGACTTAGAAGAACATGCTAAAAAGTTTCCGCATCAGCTGTCAGGAGGTCAACAGCAACGTGTGGCTCTGGCTAGAGCTCTCGCTCCTAAACCATCACTTGTGTTGCTTGATGAGCCCTTTTCAAACTTAGATTCATCGCTGAGAAATCAACTGCGTAGCCGAGTACGTGAGATTCTAAAAGAATCCCACATCCCCGCTATCATAGTCACTCATGACCAAGCGGATGCAGACATAGTGGCTGACCGCGTGATCACGATGTAACTTTTTAGTGTTATTTAACGATTCTCGCTAGTAGATCGTTCATGCGGTTAACCATATTCTGTGGGTTTTCCATCATACCAGCAGCGAGCAATGCATTGTCAGTGAGCTGCTGGGTTACAAGTGCGGCGAGCTCCCCGTCAGTCTCTTTGAGAGCTGAGAGATTTTTGATGACTTGGTGTCTCGGGTTCACTTCTAGAACGACTTTTGGCTCTGGAGCGTCCTGCCCCATGGCTTTCATCATGGCGCGCATCTGAGCATTTGGCGCATCTTGTGGTGCGAGGGCAGCTACTGGGCTATCGACGAGTCGCTTGCCTGCTTCCACTTTCTCCACTCGCTCACCGAGAGTCTCCGCCATCCAGCCTGTGAGAGCTGTTAGTGATTCTTCATCAAGTGCTTCTCCTTCTGTAACTACGTCATCTAATTCGATGTCTGCGCGGTCTGCACTGACGAGCTTCTTACCTTTGAACTCAGGCATGGTATCGAAAACATATTGATCAACCGCATCGGTGAAAATAGCTACTTCAATGCCGCGAGCCTTAAAGGCTTCAAGGTAAGGACCATTTTCGATCACATCACGGGAAGCTCCCACGATGAAGTAAATCTCGTTCTGATCTTCTTTAGCACGATCTATGTAATCAGCAAATGAGGTAAGCTTACCAGCATCAGTCATAGTAGACTCGAACCTTAGAAGCGTAGCTAGTGACTCTTGATGCTCGAAGCTAGTTGCTATTCCTTCTTTAAGGAACCTACTAAACTTGGCGAAAAAATCTTCATATTTCTCTGAGTCGTCCTTGGCTTGCTTTTCGAGAAACTTGAGAAATCTCTTGGTGATTAGCTTATTGAGCTTCTGGATAAGCGCGCTGTCCTGCATGCTCTCACGAGAAATATTAAGCGGTAAATCCTCGCTATCGATAACTCCCTTTAAGAAACGAAGCCAATCAGGAAGAAGGTTCTTAGGCTTGGCATCAATAAGCACCTTGCGGCAGTACAGTGAAACTCCAGCTTCCATCTGTCCCATTCCGAACTGCTCCTGGTTTTCCTGTGGAACGAAGAGCAGTGAGTTAATCGCAAGTGGTGCATCTGCGCTAAAGTGCATGGTGTAACGTGGCTCATCCCATGCGCCGGCTACGAACTTGTAGAACTCGGTGTAGTCCTCAGTAGAAATATCGCTCTTAGATTTAAGCCATAGTGCTTCTACCTTATTGACGGTTTCTCCGTTGAGGTTAATAGGGAATGATACGAAGTTAGAATACTTCTCTAGAATCGACTTAATACGATCTGCCTTAGCGTATTCTTCCTGACCTTCTTTTAACTTGAGAATCATACGACTACCACGAGTGATGCCTGAGCTGTCCTCGATAGTGTATCCTGTAGAACCATCACTGGTCCACACAAGGTGCTCCCCTGCCTTTTCATCCCAGCTGTGAGTGTGAACTTCTACTTCATCAGCTGCCATAAAGGCACTGTAGAATCCTACTCCAAACTGTCCGATGACGTCTGCGTTGTTCTCGCCTTTTTCCTTCAGTTGCTCTAAAAATGCTTTAGTGCCAGAATGAGCTATGGTGCCTAGGTTCTCCTGAAGCTCAGCACGTGTCATACCGATTCCTGAATCAGTGATAGTAAGAGTGTTATTCTCTTCATCAGTAGTGATGTTGATTTCGAGTGGAAGATCACCATCTACAACACTGTTCTCAGTCAGTTGCTTAAGACGAAGTTTCTCAAGTGCATCTGCTGCGTTCGAGACCAGTTCGCGAACGAAGATTTCCTTATCGGTGTAAAGTGAGTGGATAACAATATCCAAGAGCTGTTTCACTTCCGCCTGGAAGCCGTGTTTTTCTATATCTGTAGTTGCCATATGATTGTGTGTTTTGTTGCTTAGTTACTTAATTGGCGGGAAGATACGGCTAAGTGCATGGTGATCAAGTCAAAATTAGTGAATTTATCACACTTTGTCTCTCAATAGCTTTGATATTGAATTCTACAGTATTTAGTTTAACTATCAGCAGATGAAGACCTCACATAAAACCTATCTTATTGCCTATGTCTTATTTGGGCTCTTCATCAACTTTAAATTTTACAATTCTCATCATCCGCTCTTAAGCACAAAGCAAAAAGAGTTTGATGGGGCTAGCTTCGATCATTCTTATGACTCTCCTGAGGTCAAAAAACAGAAAGAGGTCATTCTCTCGAACCATCAAGAATGGTTATCAGGTGTTTACGAACATAGGCGGTATGTAGTTTCACTCCTACTACCTCTTAACATTTTCCTAAGCATCAATTTTTTCATTATGCGATGTATTTTAAAGTCTCGGGAATGAGCTATATCCTTCCTATTTAACCTGCCTAAGGATTCAGGTGATCGCATTTTGTTAGCATCTAGTTTTTTGTAATCGATATTTGATTGCGTGCACGGAGATTTTGGGTAAATTGTGCATTAGAAATAATGAGTCAAAATTCTACAATAAAATCTGAATCAAAACCTGCCTATGCAGTGGAAATTAACAACTTGGTGAAAACCTACCGTTCCACTTCTCACGGCAACTTGGAAACTTCATTCCTCAAGCGTATATACAAACGCATGTTTAGACCCGAGACGTTTCGAGCGGTACATGATGTTTCTCTAAATATAGTGGCCGGTGAAGTGTATGGGTTGATCGGCCCGAATGGGTCTGGAAAATCTACCACGATGAAGGCTCTACTGGGATTGGTAGCCCCTAACGCAGGGATTTGTAAGGTATTTGGCTGTGATTCTAGGAAGGTGGATGCTCGAAGTGAAATAGGATTCCTCCCTGAGAACCCGTATTTCTATAAACACCAGACTGCGGCTGAGACATTGAAGTTCTATGGTAAACTTTGTGGTATAAGAGGTAAGGAATTAAAGGATCGAGTCGATGAATTATTAACCTTAGTATCGCTCGATCATGCGCGAGATCGTAGGCTAGGTGGATATTCTAAAGGGATGCTTCAGCGTGTTGGCTTAGCGCAGGCCTTGATTCAGAAACCTAGACTACTAGTGCTAGATGAGCCCACTGCTGGTGTGGACCCAATAGGTTCTCGCGAGATTAGGGATTTAATTTTCAAGCTTAAGGAGGATGGGGTGACGATCTTTCTGTGCTCGCATTTACTTGAACAGGTTCAGGAGGTGTGTGACCGAGTAGGTATTATTTTTGAGGGTCAGATGGTGAATGAAGGGACGCTGGAAGAGCTGACTTCAATCGAAAACCAACATGAACTGATCATAGAGAATGCGGATGACGGACTGCTGGAGTCGATCTGTGAACTGGTGAAAGAACATGCTAGTAGTGGAGCTAAACTGGTAAGTGGTGGAAGGCCTAGGTCATCTCTAGAGAAATTATTTATCGATACAGCCAACAGCAGAAAGAACAGAAAGGAGCAAAACTAAGATGGCTACTAACACACAACGAGAAAGCTTCCAGAAAACCTCATTTATCTCCTTATCTAGGATCGGAGTGATCGCGGGGCACACTTTCACCCAACTGGTGAGGATGAAGGTGTTCTATTTCTTGATCGCATTTGTCATTCTACTTTGGGGAGCTAAACAACTTATTTTCCCAAATGAAACTGGTGGAGATACCAGTCCTGAGCAGGAATTGAGGCTGATCAAGAGTGCTGGATTCGCCGCTATGAATATGTTTTCTATGTTACTGGCTCTATCTGCAACTGCTCTACTGATCCCTAAGGACATCGAGGACAGAACACTCTACACCATCTTATGTAAGCCAGTTCCTAGGTTGGATTACTTACTCGGTAAGCTTTTAGGGGTCCTAGTACTAATCTTCGTGTCACTGGTAGCAATGGACCTGATCCTGAGCTTCTTCTTGAATCAGAAGGCCTCAGGTATCATTGACCTATATACCCAACAGTTGTCAGCTAGAGGGATGCCTCAGGAAATGATCAACGAACAGCTCGCTGGAATAAAAGCTCATGGCGTGACGATGAATATCCATTTTGCAACGTTTGCTATCTTTTTGAAAGCTATCGTCATCGCTTCTATTGCTCTTCTCATCTCGACGTTTTCTTCATCGACTCTCTTCACCCTCATACTGACTCTAGTCGTTATAGTTATAGGGCTTATCCAAGCAGATGCGCGAGAGTATGCCACTACAATGGCCGAATTTGGTCAGCATAATAAGGTGTCTAACATATCTCTTGGAATTGCCGTTTTCTTCCCAGATTTACAATTTCTATCCATAGAAGATGGAGTCATCGATGGCCGCGACGTGCCAGCGAATATCATGGGCCAGATTTCGATGATTGCGATGCTATACTTCGCTATCTATGTAGTGCTCTCGTGGTTCACATTCAGGAAAAAAGAATTTTAGAACATGAATCGTTTACTAAATATTGTCGTAATCTTAGCTGTACTCGGTGTGACAGGCTGGCTAAGAATGCCCTATGAGCAAAGGCTATCAGAGGAACTTCATGAGCTAAAACTAGTCCCCCCTAGATTATCATTACAGGACAGGTCTAGGCTAAAACAGAAGGCATTCGTCGCTACTTATGGTAGTCTGAGGCCTACCATCGCTGCCTTTATGAGCGTCAGAACTACTGGTTTTCACTCAAAGCAGGAATGGGATAAAATTGAAGATTCTTTTGATGAAATCGTGCTGTTAGACCCCTATAATTTTTACTATTGGGATATGGCATCGTGGCATATGGCATACAATGCGGCAGCTGACAAAAAACAGGATAAAAGTCTGTCTGAGATCGGTCGGGATCAGGTCTTTAAAGAATACATTCAAAAGGGAAAGGATATTTTAAATCGAAGTATAGAAGTAAATCCAGGGGATTGGCGGTTTCTGAATATAAAGGCGCGTCTTGAGTCTAATAGATTTAGGCATCCAGACTACGCTGCGGCTATAGAAACCTATCGTGAACTACTTAATATCCCTAGTCTTACTGAGCACGTCGAGGTTTCTACCAGACTAAGTATCCAATACTGTATGCAATTTCTACCTGAGCGACACCAGGAATCATATGACCATGCTCTAGAGTTATTTAGTAGAGGATGGCGCCATCGGACTCCTATAGTGCAGAATGAATTAATGATAGGACAGAATCACCCTCTTAACAAAATTTCTAGAACTATGTCACCAAGTGAAATATATGGCTCAGATAAGGAAGCCTACGATATCCTCAAGATAAAATGGCAACGCCGCCAAATAGGCCAGAAGCCTTATGGAGTGAAGAAAATCATTCAAGAATTAGAAGATAAACTAGTAATTTCTCAAGATAAACGTGTCTTCCCTCTTAAGCCGAAGTTCATAAAATAAGTCAGATCTTCAGCCCGTTGCCATACATAGAATGAACTTACTATCATTTTTTTCTTTCACTTTACCTCTATAGAGTTCATGCATAGACACCACTTAGCCATTTCAAACATATATAGTTCATGAAGATCGCATTATTCGGAGATATCCACGCAAATTTAGAAGCACTAGAAACTGTTCTAGCAGATGCAGAAGCACAAGGCTGTGACAGCTATGTGTGCTTAGGTGACGTAGTTGGTTACAATGCTAACCCTTCTGAGTGCTTGGAAATAGTCCGCGAGATGGGCTGTCCAGTAGTCAAAGGTAATCACGATGAAGATGCTGGTGGTGACCACTCGCTCGAAATGATGAATCCTATCGCTGCTGAGGCACTGCAGTGGACTCGCGATCAGTTGAATGAAGAGCAACGTGAATTTTTAGCCCGAATGAGAATGGTTAGACAAGTAGAGGATTTTACGATCGTTCACTCAACACTAGATCAACCAAATGTCTGGAACTACGTGACTAACAAATTTGACGCAATGTCAAATTTCTCCTATCAGTTTACACAAGTCTGTTTCCACGGACACACTCACGTACCTAGAGTCTTTGTGCGTGGTTCTAAGGTGCAGGACGTGCCGCCAGAGTCGATAGCTATCGAGGAAGGTATGAAATATTTTATTAATGCCGGCTCAGTAGGGCAACCTAGAGATGGTGACTGGAGAGCTTCTTACTGTATATACGATATGGAAGCTAAGATGATTTACTTTCGCCGCTTAGATTATGATATTGAGACTACGCAAAAGAAGATTATCAAGGCAGGACTACCAGAAGCTCTTGCTACCCGTCTAGCTGACGGTAGATAATTTCAGATAACCCTAAGATGAAACCTCTTGAAGTTGTTTGCGCTTTGATCGTAAACAACAAGGGTAAATTTCTAGCCTGTCAGAGAGGAGCTGATACATCACTCGCAGGTAAATGGGAATTCCCTGGTGGCAAAATAGAGCCCAGCGAGCCTCCTGAAACAGCACTAAAACGTGAGATTTCTGAAGAACTAGAGGTAAGTATTTCTATTCTAAGGCCACTCGAAATGGTGACACACAGATATCCGGACTTTCAGATTGAGCTATACCCCTTTCTTTGTGAAATCAGTGGATCAAAACTCCCGAATGCAGTCGAACACTCTCAGATACGATGGGTAGATCTAACTGAAGCAGACGAACTAGACTGGGCTGAGGCAGACATCCCAATCATTCAACAGTATAAAACTCTTTATCATGATCATGAAAAATAACGACAAAAAGCTAATCATCTTCGACTGTGACTCTACTCTCTCAGCTATTGAAGGAATAGATGAATTAGCGCGTGAAAAAGGTGCCGAGATTTTTAACGAAGTAGAAGCACTCACAAATGCCGCGATGAACGGCGAGGTGCCACTGGACGAAGTATTCGCCCGAAGATTAGAAATCATCCAGCCTGATCTCGCGACCTGCCAGAAAATAGAGCAACTCTACATAGATACAGTAGAGCCAACTGCTATAGAGACTATTTCTGCGCTGAAAGAGCTAGGATACACACCGATGATTCTCTCCGGAGGTTTTAAGAGATTGATCAAACCTTTGGCTACATTTCTCGGAATTGAGCGGATCGAGGCAGTCCCTCTCCATCTAGACGAACATGGAAACTATGTAGAATTTGATAACAGCTATCCTACTACCTATAATGGCGGTAAACCTGAGATCATAGCTAAGCTGAAAGAAGAGTTTTCCCCAGAGCGCATCATCATGGTGGGTGATGGAGTTTCTGACCTTGAAACTAAAAGCGGAGTGGACCTCTTCGTGGGATATGGCAAATACACAGACCGAGAAAAAGTCCGTGTAGGAGCTGACCATTTCATTTACTCACTAGCTGATTTGTTAAAGATTATTTAAATGGTGATCGAAGATGCTCAATCGCTTCACGCAGGTCTGACTCTGTGATTTCATCTGAGACAAAACTTACCCCTAGCGATCTTAAAAGTACAAATCGGATCGATCCACTAGAAAATTTCTTATCCGTAAGGAGTTTCTGCATCACCCTATCCATCGCTATCTTCTCATCAAGAACTAGAGGTAATTTGAAAGACTCTAACAATGCCATAATACGTGAACCTTCCGCGGGGGGCAGCGAGCTACGTTTCTGAGATAAATACACAGCGGCTCTGATACCAAGAGATATCGCTTCCCCATGAAGAAGTTCACCATATGGCAAGCTAGCCTCAATCCCGTGACCAATGGTGTGCCCGAAGTTTAACAGTGCTCTAGTGTCATTTAACTCTTGCTCGTCTTCCTCTACCACTCGAGCTTTAATAGCTAGATTTCTCGCTAGTAGATCTGCTGGAGGCTTTTGGTCTTCAGGGTCTAGCCCTTCTAAATCATCAAACATCGCAGCATCGCGAATAGCTGCATGTTTGATCACTTCCGCGAAACCTTCTCTATACTCTCGCCCTGGTAATGTGCTCAGAGTGCTAGGATCCACGATCACCAGCTTAGGCTGATGAAAAGCGCCTACTAGATTTTTACCTTCAGAAATATTCACACCAGTCTTCCCGCCTACTGAGCTATCTACCTGTGATACAATAGTCGTAGGGATCTGCACAAAGGGAACACCTCTGTAGAACACCGCCGCGACAAATCCAGCGAGATCCCCCACTACTCCACCACCCAGAGCAAGAACGAATGACTTACGCCCATGCCCAGCCTGTGTCATTTCTCGGCAGAGCTTCTCAACATTTGTCATACTTTTAGCTGCTTCACCCGCTGTTACCACGTGTTGAGAAATATTGAACCCCGCCGCAATGAGCGCATTCGTAACAGACTCTGCATAGTGAGTTTCCACATTTGAATCCGTGATCAAGGCACAGTGGCTAGATAGCTTTAAGGATGAAATTTTCTCACCTATGGAATCTAACATTCCATACTCACACCAGACATCATAACTCCTATCTGCTAGATCAATATGTACTTTACTCATAGAAGTTGACTAAAGTAAGCTGGGATCGAAGTAAATCATGAATTCATGCTAGCAAAATAAAATCGAACGAATACAATCCAAAACATACTATATATCTATAGTGACAAACTTCTCACTAAAACCTAACAAATATAGTGAACCTCCCTCAATCAACAATCAGACATGGACAAAATTCAAATCAAATGCACATCCTGCGGACAAAAATTTGCAGTAACTGAATCCTACTTAGGTAAAATGGTAGAATGCGGTGCCTGTGACGTGAAGTTCAAGGTTGAAGACTCTGCCATAGTTAGACATAGAAAATATTACCCGGGTGAGAAGTCAGAAGGTAATACTGAAGTTTACGCTAAATCTCACTCCAACGATTCGTTACAGGCTCAAGATGTCACATTTCAAACTGCTAACTATCAAGATGTCAGTGCCGAATACGCCCAGCCACCCAAACCACTGAAAACACTAATGATCTGCTTGGGAGTCGTTTTCATCCTAGCAATCATTGTCATATTCTTAATTGGCGGCAGAGAAGGAGGCTCCCTCAAGGGACTAGATAATACGAAGCGGCTCATCCTTGCCGGATTTGTAACACTAGCAGGCTCTTGCTTGATCCTTATCGGTTTTAGGCATAAGATTAAGGGACTATTATTATCATTAGTTCTAGGTGGATCTCTACTAGCAATGCCATATATTTTCCCTCAGGTAACAGAAGCTACTTTAGTGGATAAGCCATTGGAAAATTCAGACACCCTCATTGCTCAAGACACTAGAGGAGAAGATGAAACTACATTCTCAAATAAACTAGAAAAATACAAAAGTGGTATTGGTTTTGATAAAGTAGAGGCCTCCAGAATAGCTCTTAATGATCCTGATTCTCTAAAAGCACTAGTGCTTAGAGGAAGCAAAGTTCAGGATCTCGATACAATACTTCCCTACTTACAAAACACATCTGGATTCAAGCAAACCCCCGTAGTCTATTCATTTGGTAGAGAAGTCGACGGTATTCCGGTGACATTGGTCACTTTTGTCACCGATACTCCACTAGAAAAGGTTTTTGAGATGACTAAAAAATTTGGCCAGCCTCAGGAAATGAACGAAATCAGAACAACTCTGAAAGTTATTGAAGTCATTGTGGATAGAAGCACTCTTCAAGGACAGCCCACTGAACAGACCAATGATAAGAATCACCCCCAATATTTTGATGCTAATTATTTAGAACTTCGTAACATTGATCGAGTCAAACAGCTAAATGCAGCCATACGACTCCAAAGTGCTACAGCAAAAGGCAGACAAGCAGACATTGCATCCGCCCTCTGTGAGCTCATCAACAGTAATGACCACGAACTTTCTAGACAAGCTATTGCTTCGCTCCACCAATGGACTCTCCCTGAGTACAATACACACCAGCGTGTATTAGATTATGCTAAAGAAGTAGTTGGCACTGATGACATGCATAGCACTGTCATGGAATACATCGCAGATAAAAATATTCCAGGATCCGAGGAAATACTTGCGAAGCAGTGGGCATCAAAAAAAGGTTATCTACTCTGGGAGAACTACTTAGTGAGAGCTAAGGACAGGGGTGAAAAAGCAGTCATTGATTCTCTTCCTACTCTTGAACAAACTCACTTCAAATCAGCTGCTAGTATCCTCAGCAAAGTAGGAACGGCTAAGTCAATACCCGCTATTAATGCTGTGCTACCAAGGGTAAATGAGAATGACAGAAAATATTTGAAAGCCGCTATTGACGAAATCAAATCTCGACAGTAGTCTGCGCATTCAGAAATAAGAAAACATTGTTTTCAACCCTTTCTTAGAAGATTTTTAGAAAGGCCACCGTGGCGGAATTGGTAGACGCCCCAGACTTAAAATCTGGTGTCCTTCGGGGCGTACCGGTTCGATCCCGGTCGGTGGTATTTTCTTTCTAAGATGTTGATCTTACCAAATACTTACGTATCTCTTCTCTTACTATATAAATAATACCATTATGTCATCTAAGCTCTCACTCGCCTTATGTGGTTGCGGGTCTCGTTCCCGCACATACTCTAAGATCGCTATGAACCTAAAGGACCAGTTTGAAATAGTCGCTGGTGCAGACCCTATCGCCTCACGAGTAGATGCCATCCGAGAGATTTCTAGCAACCCTGAATTTCAGCCCTTCAGCTCAGCTCAAGATCTTTTTGATCAGCCAAAGCTCGCCGACATCATGTTCATCGGCACGCAGGATAAATACCACTACGAACCCGCCAAGAAAGCGCTCGAACAAGGTTACCACGTACTCCTTGAAAAACCAGCAGCTCAAAGTATTGACCAGATCAAAGAACTCGCAGAATTGGCTAAAAAATACGACCGAAAAATCGTACTCTGCTTCGTTCTGCGATACACTGGTTTCTACTCCAAGGTAAAAGAAATTGTCGATTCAGGAAAACTGGGCGAAATTATTTCTATTCGCGCACATGAAGGTGTGGACCCTTACCATCAAGCTCATTCATTTGTTCGTGGACACTGGGCCAAGTCAGAAGACTCCACACCCATGATCATCGCTAAATGCAGCCATGACACAGACATCATCGCATGGCTTATGGGCTCACCATGCAAGTCAGTTTCTTCCATTGGAGGCATCTCACACTTCTCTGATAAGCACGCCCCGGAGGGAGCTACTGACAGATGTACAGATGGCTGCCCTCACACCGAAACCTGTATCTATAGCTCGCTGCGATACACCACGGACAAAGAGAACTGGCTAAATATGGTCTATCCAGATCCGACAAAAGAAAGAGTCTCTCATGAGATTCTAGACTGGCTGAAAGTTTCACCTTGGGGTCGCTGCGTTTATAAATGTGACAACGATGTGGTAGATCATCAACAAGTCATGATGGAGTTTAAAAATGGCGCATCTGCCACCCTTTCTATGACCGCATTTGACTCAGGAAGAACCTTAGAGATCTACGGGACAAAAGCATCACTACGCGGTGGAGACGCCATCAAAGTACAATTTGATACAGATCTTGTAATCCATGAGCACTACAATGGAGAGCTAGAGAAAATCACACTTCCTAAGTTTGAAGAAGCTGAATACGCAGGTCACGGTGGTGGAGACTACGGCCTCATCAATGCCCTGAGTGATATTATCCACGGCAATGACACTTCAGAGTCAACTTTGATCGAGAATTCCATAGAAGGACACCTCATTGGTTTCTCAGCTGAGAAATCTCGGCTGCAAGGTGGAGTTAAAATTTCACTCTAACAGTCTAACTAGAAATAGCTCCTAAGAGAAGATCCCGTTATAGCCACTATAGATATTCTTACAGTATTCATTAGCCATACGGTCAGAATCGAAGAACGGAATTACGCCGTTCATGCTATTGAGAACTACATCTCACCATTCATCTTTATTTCCGTAATAGAGAGGCATAACCTCAGTGTCCATCAGCATATCAATGCTAGACTTCTCATTCCCAGCCTCCACAGGAGTTTAGGTAGTGAATACGAAACGCTTCTTCACCTCATCTAATGACTTGTATTTAGCATACACATAGAATGTTGCAGACAGTGCGTGCACTTCATTAAGATGCCAGACATCTGGATCTACTTACAGCTCTTCGAGCAACTTCGCACTGCCCTTGTCGTGCTATCTGAATCGTAGAGTCTATGTGAAAAAGTTAGAGAAACGTGATCGTCTAGCCGGACATACTATTTATTCACTTTTATGGAATTTACCCCTCCTCACTCTTGCCACCTCAGTATACCAGTGTAAGTTATCCTTATAACACCAAGTTAGACCAAGGTGTAGCAGCTTATTATGATTAGCAAACCACTACATACACCTAAGAAGTTAAAGCTTTTATTTAACCTAACTACAGTTGCTATCATCTCCTCTGCAACTGCATGCCAACCTAATAACCCCACCCTCACTCCTCAAGCACAACAAGCCCAGTATAAACAAACCGCTCAAAAAAAAATTACCCCTAAAAAAGAGGTCATCCAACAGTCAATCCTTCCCACTAAACTTCATAAGATCAACCATAAAGATATTCAGTTCAACTTAGTCACCTTCGACATCAGAAGCAACAAGCTCTTAGTCGCTGATCAGCCAGATGGGCCAGGCTCCAAATGGCCAACCGCCGCAGCCGCAGCAAAGAAAAACAACGGCATTGCAGCAATCAATGCTGGCTTCTTTACACCGGAAGGTAAACCACTAGGCATCGTCATTTCCAATGGCTCAAAACTAGGTTCATATAATAAGTCATCACTCGGAACGGGTCTATTCTATCACACACCAACTGGAGCTGAAATTTCACGTAGATCAGCATGGACAACCCTTTCTAATAACCCTCCAGCCCACTTACTTCAGTCCGGTCCCATGCTACTAGAAAACTCTAAGTCTATCACAGGATTATCTACAACGAGCGCACGGCCTCGTTCATTCATCGCTACCGACGGGAAGAACCACTGGAGCATTGGTCACGCAGGTTCTTGCTCCTTATCACAGCTATCCAAAGCTCTTACCTCCCTCACAATCACTGGATTCAAGGCTACCACGGCTCTCAACCTTGACGGAGGTCGCTCATCCGACTTATGGGTATCACCATCCGTTACTGGAGGATCTAAAGAAATTCGTCCATTTTGGAATAAACCTGTGAGAAATTTCCTCATACTAAAAAGTAAATAATAAATCATAATGTCATTCTCTAAATACCCTAAGATACTATCTCTAATCATAGCGACTCTTAGTATCACAACCGCGTTAGTTTCGGCTAAATTTGAGCAAACAATGCTGTCCATAAACAAGGACGATAAGAAAGTTACCTTCACACTTTACCACTTTGACTCCTCTAAAACTGTAATTCTAGAAAATGTAGCTGATAACATAGGAGACACAGCAGCCAAAAATGTTAGTAAGGCCGCTATCTCAGCCTCTAACCAAGCTAGCTTCACCTTCCAATCCGGTAAATTCGTCTTTCCATCCTCTACCAACTGTCTCATCAAAAATGGAGCCATCGTTAAGACTCCAACATCACTCAGGAGCTCCAAGCACTCATTCATACTCACAGATGCTAACGGTCGACATGCGATTTGCTATTCGCCCAGTACTACCGAGGCGGAACTAGGCTACGCAATTAAGCGATACTTAGCCAAAAGCAAAACAAAGTTTTCCACTGCTGTAATCATAAATTCAGGAAACCAAAGCGGCTTCTACAAAACCAACGGAAAATACCGGCCCTACTACCTAAAAGAGCTCAAAAAACCAGCCAAGGTACTCTTAGTAAAATAAAATGCCTTTGAACGTTCTTGAGAGTAAACAGTCAGACTTCATGTGTTCACTCTCATTCTCTTCATCTCCTTTATTCTGTTCTTGGTCACCTTGACCATTCTGAAAACGAACAACCTATCGCCTCAACTGTTCGATTTTTTACAACATATCCCCTACCACGATAAGTTGGGCCATTTTTTCTTGATGGGCATCCTCGCCTACCTAGCCCTTGCTTCTATCTCTCCAACACTGATATTAAAAAAGCTAAAACATCCACACCTAATCATAGGAGGTATTTTATCGGTAATCATTATTCTTGAGGAAACTTCACAGTATTACTTCCCCACTAGATCATGCTCCTGGCAAGATGCAGCAGCTGGAATTTCAGGAGTCTTTTTAACAACACTCATCCACAAAATAAAAATCACTAACAGTTCACCCCCAGCCACTGCTCTATCTCACTAAGATTCATCGTATTGATCACATCATTTTTCGTCAACCACCCCTTCCTGGCCAAGCGCACACCATAGGAAAGATACTGTAACTGTTCAGTCCTATGAGCATCTGGGTTAATACTACATTTCACTCCTTTATCCTTCGCTTTTCTCCAATGGCGCCAGTCCATATCGAGCCTCATAGGATTACAGTTTAGCTCTATCACCGTCCCAGTTTCAGCGGCACAGTCTATGATTTTATCAATATTCACCGCATACGGGTTCCTCTTCAAGAGCAGCCTACCAGTTACATGGCCTAACATCGTAACATATTCATTCTCCATCGCACTGATTATCCGCGCAGTCATTTCATCTTCCGGTAAAGTGAACGCATTATGAACAGAAGCCACACAGTAATCTAACTGTTTCAACACCTCGTCAGGAAAATCCAAGCTCCCATCTTTTAGAATATCAACTTCTGAACCAGCCAAAATCTTAAACTTGCCTGCCCAGTCATCATTCTCATTCAACTTCCTGATCTCCCCCACCTGCCTAAGTAGCCTATCCGCATACAGTCCATTAGCCTGAAATGATGATTTACTGTGATCCGCAATCCCCAAATATTCTAGCCCTAGATCTATCGCCGCCTCCGCCATTTCCTCTAGACTATTCCGTCCATCAGATGCCGTAGTATGATTATGAAATGTTCCACGCAGGTTTTCGAGCTCTACTAATTTGGGAATCTCCCCCCTCTCAGCAGCCTCTATTTCACCTCTATTTTCTCTCAGTTCCGGTGGGATAAAATCCAGTCCTAGCGCCCTATATATATCAGCCTCATCATTCACCTCCGGTAGTGCCACAGACTCGTCATCACCTTGAAAATCATATTCATTCAGCGACCATCCCTTCTGCTTTGCTCGTTTCCGCAACTCTACATTATGCTCCTTACTCCCACTAAAATACTGTAATGCAAATGGATACGCCTCATTAGAAACAGCCCTCAAGTCACACTGCAGGCCATCATCCAAACGTATTGACGCCTTAGTATCACCACACACGATCACAGAACTTACCTCTGGCAGCTTCGAAAAATACTCGGTCAGCTCAGCAGGCTTATCCGTAGCCACTAAAATATCAATATCATGCAAAATCTCCTTTGACCTCCTATACGAACCAGCATGAGTGCACCTCAGAGTAGCAGGATGCTCTCGAATAGAATCTAACAGCGTCTCCGCCATCACCGCCACACTACCCAGCCTAAAATGACTAGCAAATTTTTCTTTCAGCTCTATCGCCTCTAAGATTTTCTCTACAGTCTTCGCTCCAAAACCACTCAACTCTGCCACCTTTCCATTCACACAAACCTCCTTCAGAGCCGCCACCGAATCCACACCCAGCTTATCATACAGCGCCTTTATCTTTTTAGGGCCTAAACCAGACAGATCGAACAGATCAAACAAACCCTCAGGAAACTCCGCACGCAAATTCTCATAATACGTCATCTTCCCCGTCTGCACCAACTCCGCCACTTTCTCCTGTAGCGCTTTACCAAATCCCTTCAATTCACCCAGCTTCCCCTCCTTAGCCAGGCCAATGATATCCTCCTCTGCATTCAGAGCTGCCTCCGCACCATTCCTGTAGGCACGTGTCTTAAAGACATTTTCCCCTTTCAGCTCTAGTAATAATGCGATTTCTTCTAGAACCTCCGCTACATCTTCACGTCTCATTTCCATGGATATACTCGTATCGCAGTCTCTCTATAAATCAAAACAAATATCTTCATTGCCAAGCCAAACTCGCTAGTCTAAAAAACTACCATGCTACTGTTTAAAACAATCATTCTCACGTTTTGCCTGAGCTCAGCGACTTTCGCTGGCGACATCATCGCTGGTATCAATTACGGCGATTCACGTGACGAAGTCTACAAAAAGCTTAGCACCAACAAGTCCGTGAAATCATCCACACCCGTAAGCATGTTGAGCCGAGTTGGCCTCAATGGCACGCACACTACCACTAAAGATCTCCAGGGACTCAAGTTCGCCCTCTATTTCGACTGGACAAATGAAGGAGGCTTGAAGGAAGTCAACTATCGTTCAGATGGACTCGCCGCATATGAATATGACAATAGACTAAAAAAAATATGGAAATATTCCTACCATTTCATATCAGCTATTTATGGAAGAGCCAAAAACTCTGGCGAATATCCCAAAAAAAGTGATATTACAGAAGGCAACATTTATTTCTCCCACGAGTGGAGAACTGACAACGGATACATCTATTTAGGAATCGGCCAGCAGACAAAAAAATACAGTATAAATATCACCTTTTCTCAAGTTTCCCTCGCAAAATAATATCCACACTAAATCATGCTGTCGCCACATCAGGCACTACAGAAACATTTTGGACTCTCAGCATTTCGTCCATCACAGCTAGAAATTATCGAGCACATCGTAGCGGGGAACAACACCCTCGCCACACTCCCCACAGGATCAGGTAAATCCCTCACTTTCCAGCTCCCCTCATTCCTACTCAGAAGCAAAGGAACTACCGTCGTTATTTCCCCCCTCCTATCACTCATCCGTGATCAAGTACAGAAGCTTCAGCAACAAGGTATTTCAGCCCGTCAGATAGACTCCACCCTCACCACAGAGGAGAGAACTCAAAATCTAACAGATCTCAAAGCCGGCAACATTCAGCTCATCTACACCTCACCAGAGACCCTAGGAAATCCAGAACTGCTAGATATTTTAAAACAGATCAACGTTTCACTCGTCGCCATAGATGAAGCCCACTGCTACTCAGAATGGGGACACAGTTTCCGCCCATCCTACCTCTCACTGCCTCTGCTCACCAGAGCTATCAAGCCCCATGCAGTTCTAGCTCTCACCGCCACTGCCACTAGAAAAGTAGCCTCAGACATCCGCAAGGCGTTCCGTATCAAGACAGCCCAGCATATCTCATCATCACCCAGAAGAGAGAACCTAAGCTACAACATCATCCCCTGCGAGGACAAACAGCGAAACGACCAGCTATCTAACATCTTAGCCCAGCACAAACACCTCCCCTCGATCGTTTACGCCATGCGCCAGGAGCAGTGCGAAGCCATAGCCCACCATCTATCCTCCACCGGGCTCAGCGCTAAGTCTTACCACGCAGGTATGTCCAGCCAGTCCAGAAAGAAAATTCAAGACGACTTTCTCAATAATAAAACCCAAGTCATCGTAGCCACCATCGCCTTCGGCATGGGAGTAGATAAATCTAACATCAGATCTATCATCCACTATCACCTACCCAAGTCACCAGAAGGCTGGATGCAAGAGAGCGGTAGAGCAGGCAGAGATGCACAGCCAGCGCACACGTACCTCCTCGCGTGTGGAGACGATGTCATCCCGCTCACAAACTTCATCCGAGCAAGAGAGTTAGAAGAAAGCTCTATCAAGCGCCTCATCACCACCCTAACATCCCAAGGGAAATCTGCAGTCATCCAGCCCTACCACACTCGGGTCAACCTCGGAATGCTCACCACCACCTTAGACGTCTTACTCGCGAAGTTAGAGTTACTAAAAATCTCAAAATATACCCATACCACCTGGCGCTTCATCCAGATGAACGTCCTCTACGGCAGAAAGTTTGATCTAACAGATTACCCCAAGAAACACCACAAAGCCATCGAGCACATCATACGAATAGGAAATAAAAAGCCGTATGGTGAGCGGTATGATCTCCACGAAGCACCAGCAGACTTCGGAATTCCTAGCGATAAACTTTACGAAACCCTCCAAGAAATAAAACATTCAGGTGAATGCTATATGCGCTTCACCGGCTGGCAAAAACACTACAAAATTTTCAACCAACTTGATACAGAACAAGTCGATACATTGACAGCCACCATCTTTCAATATCATCAAGATCAGCTCACCCATGACGAACTCCGACTGAAGGAAGTCCAGCGTATCAGCACCACCCGCAGCTGTATTCCAGTCCAATTTGAAAAATGGTTCGGCATTCAAAAATCCGAGTATACCCTACAGCCCTGCAACAACTGTTCATCTTGCAACGGAGAAAAACGCCCCAACAAAACTCAGCTCCGATTATCAGAAAGCAAAAAACTTACCTCGAACAATTCCATCACCGACGAGCAGTTAGAAAGCATAAAAGAATTTCTCATTAAAAAGAAAAAATACATCCATACCCCGGCTCAGCTCACCTGTGTGCTCTGCGGCATCGGCACCCCCTACATTCGCCATTACCGCATCCACTATCATCCCATCTTCAGCACCTTCGATAACTACAACTATGACGATATTCACGCATACTCTATAGCGCTATTAAGTGGTTAATAACGATACTTCTATCCCTTTTAACAAGACTGGAAATTCATTTACTCCAGATTCCCCCCTAAGGTTCAGGAGCTACCGGAGCGGTATCTTTACTACGCTTTAATTCGATATTCTCTCTGCGGATTCTATCTTCCTCTTCTCTTAGCTGTTTACGTATCTCATCAGCATCCATTCCACTATCTCCCGCGTCAATATCAGAATCAAATAACGGATCATTCACAGGCATTGGTCCTTCTTTACCGATCAATGACATCACATCATACTTAAGAAATTTATCCGAGTTCACCGCATTCACAGCTGGAAAACAACAGAGTAATGAAATAATAAGGATAAATGCCGAATTATGCCTAGATAGTTCACGTTTAAGAGTTATCCAGAGAGCTATAAGAAGAGCCAGAACAATAGGTATTGTCATGATATAAAAATCGCTCATCTCATACCCAATTTCATCACTAGCTTTCATCTTAATTGCCCAAATAGGCCCAATTAATGGAAGTATATAGCCCAAGACCACAACGCCCTTATTCGCTAACTTTTTATTATAAGTCTCTGCAAGATTACTATTGTTAGCCTGCATAGCACTGCGTGCACGCAGATCAGATAGCTCCTTATCGCTATGTTTTTTCTTGGGTATATTTGACATTTTGATTTGTAGAACGATTAAATATTTAGCCCCCTCCCGCGGAGCTGGCAAGCACTAGATAATAAATCACGCTTGCTTCTTAGCGAGGCGACTTTCAAGATCTGGCCACTGCTCTTGGCTCACTATATAACCCACGCAGGAATCCCTCCCGCACAAACACGGATGATCTTCATAGCATTCGATGTCGAACCCGTAATCAAAAGTTAACTCCTCGCCTTTCTTGATCGGCTTCACTGCATAAATGAAAATTTGATCCTCCTCGATCCAAGCTTCACAGTTCGGCTCGCAGGAATGATTGATCAGTCGAGCATCATTCCATGCCACATTACCATCAATATCCCATTTCTTATCAAGCGTGAAAATGTAAACAGCAGCTTCCCCACTCTCCTCAGCCTTCGCTGCCTGAGCCCACGCGCGCTCTTCACTGTCTTCTTTATTTATATATTCACCCAGATACTCTATGATCTGCGTCTCAGGCTCCATATCCTCAGTTGCATAAACTCCGCGCCCGTGAATCTCTGAGTTTCTCACCTCACACAGATCACTCTTACCGCGCTCATACATTTCCTTCATCAGCCGTGTGATACGTGACATCTCAGTGAGATGGTCATAGCGCTTCTGCTTCTTTCCTCCAGATTTCTTAGCCATATTCGCTTAGTAGATAGATGTTTAATATTACTTAATTTCTGAATCCAAACGCTGAGGTAAAATCAGCTTCTGAGGCAGTGATGGAAACATCGCTCGCAGATCCTGAGGCTTGATCGTTCCTCCATCGATAAATGTCCACTCTTCCTTACCAAGGACAGCTCCCTCTCTAGCTATCGCGATTTGAAACCCCTCTCGCTTGAGCTTTCTCGGCTGCCCACCTTTATTATTTGTGAACGTCCACACCTGAGTCGTAGGCACCATAACCAACAAGTTATAGACCACATCACTATTAAGAAGATCCTTTTGCTCACCACGGTCTAGTTTGAGTTTCGCCTCAGGCTTGATTTGAGGCCAGACTCTGAAAAAGCCCACAGGAGCTTCTGCCTTAAAGTTCGTGATAGTCACCCCCATAGTGTTGAGAGTTTTTGCTGCATCCAGAAATTGTTGCTTAAATTTCTCCTCACCATGCAGCTTCACCTGCCTATTCTTATAGCGAGGATACATTTTTTCAAAAGTGAAGAGTATGTTACCTTTAACCACATTATTTCCCAACTCTTGTGTAGCATTCTGACAAGACGCTATCGTCGCAGCCGCTACCCTCACAGTCTTATCAGTAGAAGGCACTACTTTTTCAGCTGCTTTCAATGGCGGAGTTAGCGTATCCTGAGCAAATGCGCCTTGGGAAGCCCCTAACGATATCAGCAGAGTTGGTAATAGAGATAAATATTGTTTCATGGTTAGATACAAATTCTACCGCATTCCCTCCATAGTCAAGCATAGCTGTAGGAAAATCTCGTTCTTAGTAAAGAATCCCTATCTTCCCAAACTCCATCAGGTTTTTCTCGCACTCGACGATTCAGCACTTTATGCTTTTCGCATGAAGAAAACTATCACCACTCTCTGTATTACCCTTATTGCAACAGCTACCGCTTTTAGCCAAGCACCTCCTGCTGAAAAGAAGAAGGGCTCCAAGGAAAAACCAGCAAAAGAGAAAAACGCCGAAGAAACGACCAGCAAGTCATCAGAAGCATCAGTCACCATCGACGGTAAAGTCATCAACTACACAGTAACTGCCTCCGAGCTTACCCTCACCTCTGATAAAGGTGACGCCAGAGCCAAGATTTTCAACGTCAGCTACATCGCCAAAACAGACAGTAAAACCAGCGAACGCCCCGTCATGTTCGCCTTCAATGGAGGACCTGGATCATCAGCTGTCTGGCTGCACCTCGGAGCTCTCGGACCACGTATCGTACCTAGCTCACCAGACGGCACCACTCCTCTTAAGCCACCCGTAGTCTTAAAAGAAAACCCATTCTCCATCCTCGATGTAGCAGACCTAGTATTCATCGACCCCGTCACTACTGGCTACTCAAGAGTTCAAAAAGGCGCAAAAGCTAGCGAATTCCACAATATCGATGGAGATGTCGACTCAGTAGCAGACTTCATCCGTCGTTGGGTATCTGAGAACAAACGTTGGTCATCACCTAAATACCTTCTCGGCGAAAGCTACGGAGGCATCCGCGCCGCAGGACTCAGCTCCACACTTCAGAGTAAATACGGCATGCACCTTAATGGCGTCGTCCTCCTCTCAAGCCTACTAGACTTCCGCACCCTGTCACCGAGCACAGGGAACGACCTATCCTACGCCCTCTATCTACCAGCACTCACAGCAGTAGCCCATCACCATGGAGTTATCAAAGGAAACCGAGATGCACTAGTTGAGGAGTCCAGAAAATTTGCCAACTCAGAATACATCGTCGCTCTCCATAAAGGTAGAAACTTACCTGAAAAATCCAAACAAGCCATCGCCTCGAAACTCAGTAAACTCACCGGAATCGACAACGACACCATCTTGAAGACAAACCTCCGTATCGGCTCATCATTCTTCCGCGCCAAACTCCTCGAAGACAAAAATAAAGTCCTCGGAAGATTCGATGCTCGCCTAGCTTGGCCGAAACTTGACGACGTCCACAACTACCCACCATTTGACCCATCATACGCAGTAGCAAAAGGTCCCTTCACCAATGCCATGATGGCTTACCTAACAGATGACCTAGGTTGGGAAGACAAACGCGTCTATGAGATACTCACAGGAAAAGTACACCCCTGGAAATGGAACAGCTCTAACAGATACATAAACCTCTCCTCAAAGATCGCTTACGCAATGCAAGAAAACCCCCACCTTAAAGTCTTAGTCCAATGCGGGCACACAGACCTAGCAACACCAGCCGGAGGAATTCTACACTCAGTAGATCACCTAGACATCACCCCTGAACAGCGCAAAAACATCTCCGTCAAATGGTATGAAGCAGGACACATGTTCTACCTCAATCAGCCAGACCTAGAGAAAATGCGTAAAGATCTAGTAGAATTCATAACCGAATAACTAGGCTGAAAACTTACCTCTAGACCAAGTAATGAAGCTGAACTTCCAGACAAAACCAGAAAAACAGATGCTCGCTGATGCTGAGAACTTCTACATTCAGATCAAAACTAGAAGATCTGTTAGAGAGTTTAAGCCAGACACAATCCCAGACCAAATCATAGAAAACTGCTTACTCGCCGCAGGAACAGCACCAAACGGAGCCAACCTCCAACCATGGCATTTCAGCGTAATCAAGTCAGACAAAGTAAAAGCAGAAATCAGAACCGCCGCAGAAGCTCACGAGCAGAAATTCTACAACGGAGCCGTCCCGGATGAATGGCTGGACGCCCTAAAGCACCTCAAAACCAACGAGTCAAAACCTTACCTCCAGATAGCCCCGGTCCTCATCGCCATCTTCCAAAAAGCGACAACCCCTGACCACGAAGGCATCGAGCGTAAATGTTACTACGCCAAAGAATCCGTAGGCATAGCCACAGGAATGCTCATCACAGCTCTCCACCAGAGCGGACTAGCCACCCTCACGCACACTCCCTCACCTATGAATTTCCTAAACAAGATCTTAGAGCGACCCAGTTCAGAAAAGCCATTCCTACTCCTCATCGTAGGCTACCCCACAGACACCTGTGAGGTACCAGACATTGAGAAACACTCCCTCGAAACCATCCTATCCTACCATTAGAAACTAATCATGCCGAAAGAACGAGCAGACGCCCTACTCATGTCACGCGGAATGTGTGACTCACGCGAGCAAGCCAAACGACTCATCCTCGCTGGCGAAGTCATGACCGGCACCACTAGAGTCTCAAAACCAAGCACCAAGCTAGACACCGAAGCAGACCTCAGCATACGCGAGAAACCAAAATTCGTAGGTCGTGGCGGACTAAAACTAGAAGGAGCACTAGAGCAATTCAATATCGACCCAACCGGCCTTACCTGCCTCGACTGTGGCGCATCCACCGGTGGATTCACAGACTGCCTACTACAAGCCGGCGCCGAAAAGGTTCACGCCATCGATGTTGGAACTAACCAACTCGTCTGGAAAATCCGTAATGATCCACGCGTCATCGTCAAAGAGAAATTCAACGCCCGCTATATGGTTCCAGATGACATCGGCGAACAAGTAGATCTAGCAGTAACTGACGTATCATTCATCTCATTAACAAAAATTCTCCCCCCCCTCTTCAGCGTGCTCAAACCCGGTGGCAGAATCATCTGCCTCATAAAACCACAGTTCGAGCTCCAGCGAGATGACATCAGCAAAGGAGGCATCGTTCGCGATCCAGAACTCCACCAGAAAGCTGTCGATAAAATCCACGACTTCGTCACCCAGAAGCTAAATCGTGAATGGATCTCCATCATAGATTCTCCAATCAAAGGAACTGACGGGAATAAAGAATTCCTCGCACTACTCCAATAGATATACACATGCTCAACATCGACATAGAAAAAATTAAAAACACGCTCTGGTCACTCGTCGATGGACCGGAAGACTGGTGGCAATGGGGCATCATCGCAGGCTGCCTAATACTAGCTATCATCACCAGACTAGCGGTTCACAAAATGTTCGAGCGGACTGAAACTAAGTTCGAGCAAGTCATCATCCGCCATGTCAGGGCACGCAAAGGTATCCGTTCACTCCCCATCTTCTTCTGCCTCTACCTCTGGCTATTTCAGTCCACCCTCTATACCAAGGACGTGCCCTGCGGCTACATATATTCAGTCGCGGCCCTAGTATCCGCTTACTGTCTCTATAAATTAGCCGTTTCCTTTTCCTCCGGAAAAATAATGCCTAAACTAATTGGCTTAGGCATGCTAATCCTCTTTATCCTCCAGCAGCTCGGCTGGCTAGAACCACTCAAAACCACGCTCACCAACATCCACTTCGATGTAGGAAATATCAGAATAGATATTTTCAAAATAGCCTCTGCCTTCTTCGCCCTATTCGTCCTACTCTGGCTCGCAGGTATGATCAACAGGCTCGTAGATAGAGTGGTGCATTCACGTAAAGAAATACCACCATCAGTCGGCGTGTTAATTAGCAAAACAAGCAGACTTCTACTCTACACCTCCGTATTCCTCATCACCCTCATGGTAGCTGGCATCCCACTCGGAGGCCTCGCAGTATTCTCCGGAGCTCTCGGTTTGGGAATCGGATTCGGACTACAGAAGGTCATATCCAACCTAGTCTCAGGAGTCATTATCCTCTTAGATAAATCAATCAAACCAGGTGACGTCATCGAGATCAATGGAACCTACGGCTGGATCAACACCCTCCGTACCCGCTACGTTTCAGTTCTCACCCGCGACCGAAAAGAAATCCTCATCCCGAATGAAGACTTCATTACCAACAACGTAGTCAACTGGTCATTCTCAGACACCAACGTCCGCATCAGAACCAACCTCGGCGTCTCCTATGATACCGATGTAGAAAAGGCCATCAAAGTCTGTGAAGAAGCAGCCAAGAACATTCCACGTATCCTTAAGAACCCAGCTCCACGCTGCCTCCTTATTGGGTTCGGTGACTCATCTATCGACCTCCAGATCAGATTCTGGATCAATGATGCCAACGAAGGAGTCGCTAACGTCCGTTCACAAGTTCTGTTAGAGGTCTGGAAAGCCTTCCGAGATAACGGCATCGACATCCCGTTCCCACAGCGCGAAATAACTATTAAGCATGCTAACTCAGAAAATACAGAAGACGCTCCCGGCGTAGGTTAGACAGCCAAACAAATGAAACCACATACCTACGGCACCCTCTGCGGCATAGCAGCATTTATAATCTGGGGATTACTTCCTATTTTCTGGAAAAACTTTGCAGACATTCCTCCTCTAGCCATCACTGCGCACCGCATATTGTGGAGCATCATCACCCTTCTCATCATCCAAGCACTACGTGGAAAGCTACCTATTCTATTAGAAAAAATCAGACAACCACGCACCCTATTCTACTCATTCCTAACCGGTTCACTGCTCATGATCAACTGGTTGATCTACATCTGGGCAATAAACAACGGCCAAGTAGTATCCATCTCACTCGGATACTTCATCCTACCACTCATGTACATCGTCATCGGATATTTCATGCTCCAGGAATCCATGAGCCGACTCCAAATGATAGCCGTTGGGATAGCAGCTCTAGGCGTGCTAGCGCAGGGAATAGGCATCGGTGCACTACCATGGCCAGCGCTATCTGTAGCCACCTCATTTGCCATCTACGGAGTCGTGAAAAAGAAGACAAAAGCCGATGGCTTCTCCATCCTCACCATCGAGCTAGGCCTGTTAAGTCCCTTCGCCATCGTCTACCTCTATCAGCAAAGCCAAGTTCATGATGAAATTTGGCTAGACGCCTCACCTACCAGCCTACTCCTCATTTTCCTCACAGGACTCGCCACTATCTCCCCCCTACTATTTTTCACAGCTGCCGCCAAACGTATCCCGCTTAACCTAATCGGAATGCTCCAGTTCATCGCCCCCACCGGTCAGTTCCTACTCGGTATCCTCTACTTCGGAGAAGTTATCAACCTCACTCAAGTCATAGCATTCTCTCTAATCTGGATAGCCATCATTATCTACTCTATCTCCAGATCTAAGGTTTCTAGATCAGCCAAAAAAACCTAAAAATAATAGAGTGTCTACGATCAATCAAACACCACAGCCTTCACCTTATCGTGTTTGAGCTATTTCATCGACTCAGCTAAACTCTCTGTAAGAATCTTCTCTCATGAAAAAACCGATCATTTTTTTACTCGATCTCCCCCGCTAAGACCTCTAACAATGAGTTATGAAACCAGCAATAGGAGAACCAGCCCCACAATTCACCGCAGCAGCTATCGGTGGCGAGTACACCGAAGAAACCAAAATCCGTTTATCCGAATTCATTGGTAAAAAAGTAGTTCTCTACTTCTACCCAAAAGACTCCACCCCAGGCTGAACGACCCAAGCAAGCGCCATTCGTGATCAATGGAGCAAAATAAAGTCTAAAGCCCTACTCTTCGGCATCAGCCATGACTCAATCGAGAGCCACGAGAAATTCATCAAAAAGAAATCTCTCCCGTTCCCACTCATCAGTGATCCAGACAAAAAAATCTGCGCTGCATACGGAGTCCTCGGTGAGAAGTCTATCCTAGGAAAAACCCTTTTCACCATCACCGAGCGCAGCACCTTCATCATCGATGAACAAGGTAACCTTAGCCACATTCTAGAAAAAGTAAGCCCAAGTAAACACATAGAACAGCTTCTAGAGGTCTTATAACTATTCACGATAAGCACTAAAGACAATCCCCCCATAACCATCGTAAAAAAATCACTCCCAATGAAGAGCAAACTCCGAGACCAAGTCATCAGACAGCTAGAATCAGATCTAGCTGGACTAAAGAAAGCAGCCGCTGAAACCCATGCTGTATCCAGCGGTGACGAAAACAAGCAAGAAGGTAAATACGACACCCGCAGCATAGAAGCCTCATACCTAGCAGACGCTCAGGCAGGACAAGCACAGTCCATCGAGACAGGAATCTACAAACTCCGCAACCTCACCCTTACAGATGATCCCGACACTGCCATCCCAGGCTCCATCGTCATCCTCAGCTCTGACGATAACGATCATCAGTTTTTCCTCCTCCCCGCCGGCGGCGGCATTATCTTAGAATACGAAGACACCCCTCTAACAGTCGTCACCCCCGAGTCCCCCATCGGCAGAGAGATCATCGGCAAGGAAATTACCGACCAACTAGAAGACACCCCCATCGGCACCGTCTTCATCTCTGAAATTTATTAAAACATCCTAACATCACGAGCCCACGGGTCTAGATCCTGAGACTTTTACAATATTTTGTTTAGTTTTCATTGGGTGGTTTGGTTACTTGCTGGAGCTTACTAGATTAACCAAATGCCTATTGAAGCAACTGAAATACTTATAATAAATACTACTGTAAATAGAAAAGACGAAGAACTTCGGTCTCGAAAAGCATCTAAAACACCTTTACTAAACCCTTGGATAAATGAAAATAATCCAACTAATAAAAAAGCATTTACCCATTGCAATGCTGAACCACTATCACCCTCTCCTCTGGAAAATGCTAGTGCTAGAGCTGAGGCAAAGGCGACAAAACATCCAAGTGTAGTGAGAATAAGTCCTAGAGGATCCATGTTATTTGAAATGAGTGAGATCTGGGGTAAATTTTAACCGAACGTACAAGTAAGTCTAGATCACAATGTTCGACGAAGGAATTAAAGTTACAAATGTGTTAGCTACTTCCTGCAGCTGCTGAGCTAGTAACAATGATACCTGCAGCTGCTTGCTGAGATTGCTGAGCTTGAGCCGCACTTACCGCTTGTGAACTGTTATTAGAATCTTCAGAGGCTATCATGCAGTAACCATATCCTAATCCATGTAATTCGTTCTCCCATAAAATATCGCCAGTATCAGGATTAAGCGAAAATATATGACCACGACAGTATGCGTGAAGCGAATCGCCATCAAATACTATGTTCGTAAGAGTAGAAGACCGAAGCTTCTTTCTCCATAGTTCTCTACCTGTTTGTTTGTTTAGACATACGATATGTCCTTTGATTCCGAGGAATAGTTTTTTCATGTTGAGGAGATCTTATATAAACTAATGTCAGTTCGCTATTACAATATGAGTCTTACTTTATAGCTAGTATTTTTAGCCGAACCTCCTAGAATAGCTAGCCTAGCACGAGGGCAAATCTTGCTGAAGAGGTCGAGGTTAAAATTGTGTGATAACTTAACTGGAAAAATGTGGTCGTGGTCGTGGTCGCGGTCAGCTACTGCGATTTATTAGTCATTTTTATTTGCTTTCATTGTGTCTAAACTCATCTTATTTTTACTTCCTAACAGATAAATCCCCCCTTGCTTATTCCTTTCTCAATTGTTCTTTTTTGCGGTATTTTCGACATCTAATTGCTGTTGACTCAATCACACCTTTAGCTTCTTCATCACGGGCATTACATTCGGGAGAATAAGATAGATTCTAGATATTCCATATCTATTTTTGCGCGTAATTGTCGCATGGATAAGCTCTCTTTTTTGTCTTTTTGAGGATCCAGACTCCATAAGTTTGCAGCCATGCGCCTCATCGTGGCATAGTTTTTGACGGAGTTTTTATCTTTAGTCTGATTTGCGTCCTCTTTGAAAATAGTGTCTAAGAACCAATGAGAATTGTTTTCTATTTTCCAGTGATCACGAATAAAATGCTGCATAACTCTGGCTCCTTGGCTCTTAAGGCTGCTCATGTAATAGCTCGTTTCAGTGTGATGTTTGCTGTCTTTTCCTATCACGTCTCGTTGCACCATGACGATACTGTTGAGGCTCTCCCAGCGTTCTCGAATATCCTTATCCATCCATTCTAAATTGTGACAGACTACAGTTTTTCTAGTATAGTGACGTCCGTGTGATTGCTCTAGATCTTTAGTATAACTCCACTGGCTAGATGCGGTTTTGCTCAGATCTAGTTGTTTACTAGCAAATTCAAATTGACCTGATATTTCATCATAGAGTGCTTTTTGATTTCCTTTCACACCAATTGCGTAGTCTCCTCCTTTTTGAACGATCTTTTTTGTAATAGCCCTCTGAGCACCCATGGCATCAGTGGTCACAACACAACCTTCGATATTAAGAAGCTCAAGAAGTTCTGGGATAGCTGTGATCTCATTACTTTTTTCTGATACGAAAACTTGAGCAAGAGTGATCCCTTCGTCACAAGCCCAAGCACTCACAGAGTGAACGTGCTTACGATCCTGATCTATGCTCCCTCGGAGAGCTTTTCCGTCAATAGCTATGTGATGATTGATGCCGTTGTAGCCAATTACCTCAAGGTGCTGAACTATACACTGCGAAAATTGCTCAGGTTCAATAGCCTGGAAAACTCTTGAAAATGTGTTGTAGCTTGGGATTCCATTGGGGAGCAATAGCTATTTTTTAAACCATTTTTTTTGAACTTCACAAAATCCCGCCATAAGTTCATAATAATTAATTCCACAGACAATCGAGACAAAAGCCATGAAGATAACTTCGCCAAAATGATGCCGTAAATTACCAGTAGGATATCGAGGGTCTGTTAGGCTTTCAAAAGCGGTTAGATTTTTAGGGAAACCTCGCGAATAGTCAGTTTTGTTTGGATTACATGGCATCCCTTCATCGTAATAGGTCTATATGCAGCGTACAGGCCTTAATTCATACCACATGATGATTGTCCCGAATGTAAAAGCCCTGGACTTCCACCTACCTGTGATAGCACGCCCAAGCGTGCTACTACGTCTTGTTCTGCATCTTTTATTTACTTTGGATTTCGTGGCTGGAGATAAATTTAACAAAATCTTTCAATAAAAAATCATCACGTCTAGAATTTATAATTATAGTTATCGTTTTTGATGATTTTTGGCCAGTCCTGAAGGCGGTTTTCTGTTCTCCGTAATCATTAAACACGATGTTAACTTCCCAAATTTTTGACTCGATAAGCAATGTAATAAAGTGGGACGTCTGTGTGGAGGTTCCATTAAATCCCTGCTGAATAAATCCAGAGCTGGCAAAGTCCATTCCATCTAGAAATTTCAGTTTTTTATTCATATAATTCTGAATGTTAACCAGTTTTTTTTGCTGTTTTTCATTAACATTAGAACTCCATATGCTTGGAGAGCTAAGCTCTAAAGTTACGCCGAAGGCATTCATTGAGAATAGAGATAGAAGTATTATGGTGGTTGTAATTTGTTTCTTCATATTGATTAAGACACTTAAAAGAGAGTTTCCTTAGATTTTAAATTATTTTTAGTATCAACGTCATAGCATAGCTACCGCCTATGGAGAGGGCGGACTTTGCTACTGGGTTAATGGTTATAATCATCATAAAGCTTAACAGGAAAGGCGCCATAGGTGGTTAGCTACTGCGACTTGTTCTGCATTTTTGTTGGTTTATTAGGGCTCGTCCAGAACTCAATTAAATCTCTCTCAATAGCTGGACGAGAAAACTCAGAATCTACATCTTCAGCAAGAAACTGAAGGAACTTAGCTATGACTGCCTTCTGGCTAGGTGAAAGTAGAGAGAACTTTGATCGCTGCCAATCATCTAGACCAGAAAGGCTAATATCTAATCCCTGCTCATATTCGCCACGAAGTTCGCAACAGATGAACGCAGGAAGATGAAATCGCATTCCTAGAGTATCGAAAAAGGAGAGACTACTATGACAAGCATTCAAGTGCTTCGATTCAATACGCCTCCAGTCCATTTTTTCATCTTTATCACGTTTCGCTTGCCTCTGCTCTTCTGTATCATAGTCATCGATAGCTTGCCCTTCAAATAATCCAATTCCATCACCAAGTTTCACATCGATAAATTCTCCTTCTACTTCAGCGGCAATCTGATTGGCTTGCTGTAGACGAGCATCAGCAGGTCCGGAGTAGATATAAGCTTCTTCGAAGCCTCGATTCCTTCGATCGTTAATATGATATTGTGTGAGGAAAAGCATTTTTAGCAGAACAGTGTTATTAGTTAACTCTTAGCTGATATTCAGCGAGTAGAAACGGGTTGAATTTTGGGTGTGGTGTTTTTTCATCGGCTTTTTGTTTTTAGTAAGTTAAATCTAATGATGAGTAGGTTTCGTGGCAAGATTTATTTAAGTTGGTTTTGCTGACTATCTACTTATGCTTCATTTCTGATATTCGGCGTTAAAATATCAGCTGTTTAATTAATGTTGATTTTAAACAAGTTACAAGCAATCACTTTTATTTTTACTTTTTAAAATGTTCATGTGATTAGTGTTTTTATGAGTATCAAAAACGAGGTTTGCGATTGGCGTGAGGATCTTGAAAATGCTAGAGATTTATCGAAAAGAGAGATTGAGAGCATCGGTTTTTTAGTGAACTGGTTCGAGAGTTGGCGTTTAGGGAAAGGTTTAGGTGCTTCGCGCGATGTTGCTACTCGGTTTTGGAGGGAGTCTGTGAAGGTGAAGGGTAGGACGGGCTGGCAACTGGATCAATGGGCTCTTGGTATGCGCTGGTATTTGGGGTGGCTAGAGTTGTGTGAACTTGAGAATAAAGATCATCGAGGGTTAGCTGAGCGGATGATGGTGGCGGTGGACCGAGTGGGTGCTAGGAGAGGCTTAGCCTATAGAACGAGGAAA
>JAVCKV010264799.1:0-15091 GCA_032274145.1 Herpochondria borealis
CGTAGATAAACAACTAAGTGGCTCTTTATCGGCAATGTATACGCCATCCGGCCCACTGCCATCCCGCGGACGTCCATAGGATCCTTCAAGTGACCCTCTGGATCTCGGGAGATCTTTAGCGAAGTGTCCACGACGTCCTACCGTCGACGTCGGATGCGAAATAATCGCCCATGAAGCACAGCAGCGTGTAGTTAGACTGTTCTGAAGCTGACACGCGTTTCCCTGTAGGAAAATGGCATCACCTCATATCATCCATAAGAATAAGGAGACGAGCCAGATTCTCCAAATAAAGGGCCTCACTTGATGCGAAGGTCTCGCCAAATAGGATCATCCCAAAGTTGTCCCGGACGGCCTTCGGTATTCAGTACAGTCCACCTTTTTGGGACTGTATCATTAATTCCTTCGGCACCTAGACGGATCACTCCGTCTGCACCACCCAAAAATCCGGATTCTAAAGATGCTGAATCAGCCGGCTACCTATGTAGGCCAGAAAGAGCGGAAACGCCGCCCTCATGTTCCAAGAACCTCCACGGAAGATCAAAAAGGGGATATCTGCAGGTACTGACTTCTCAACAAGTCATGTTTAACACAAAAGACCTCGAAACAGTGCCGAGGCAACGCTGCTGACCCGGTGTCGCTCCGTGCGCTCCAGGTCGCGTCGCGCATATACTTATTTATGGTTATGGTGACCTAGAACACGTGATGCTGAGTTGTACCGCGGTACATGTAATACTGTGACTAGCGGTTCAAAGTTTTCGCAGTGGGAAGGTCCTGTAGGTATAAGGAGACGCCCTGCGCCTCCCACAACCACGGAAACTCCATCCAAGAACGTACCTGCCCTAAATACATGATCATTTGGCGCCAGAGGAACTAAACCATGTAAACAACCCACGCCATAGGAGACTGTACTCAAAAGGAGTCAGGTACGCCGCTAGCCCCTCCATCTTCCGATGAAAGCGCTCATGTGAGGGCCTCCCTTGCATCACGTACCGATTTATGGCAAGAGAGCGTGACGAAAATACCCCGAGGAAACATACTCCATTTGGTCGATCCTAACGCCATTTAAACGTCCGAACACGTGAGAATATCGGGTGTGAAGCGCGCGTGTCGAGCTGGATTCCACGCGGGGCCGCCGGGGGCGGCCCGCCGAAAATCGGAAGACGCACCGCCGGTGGCGGTGCCTGTTCTTACTAGGGTCCACACGACTCAGACATCGATTGGAATGATCCGGTAGAAGCATGTAACATCCTTGGTCCGGGGAAAGAGTCTCGGCGGCCGTACCCATACATTCTCGCTGGGTTGAGGAATGAAAGATAAGAGACGGAGGCGGTGAGCGAAAAAAGGCCTCGCCCCCGTCCCACCGTCTCTTGCACCTCCCTTCTGTGCCGTTGAAGTCCCTAAAAAAAACTAACGAACCGACGCTTTGGCTCCTGAGATGAAAATTACCCTGTCACACGGATTACCTGCTGCAGGAAGTTACAATGTAAACTATCTGTCACGCTCGTAACGGTGGCTTGTATAGGCCTGTAAAATAGGAGTTAATTTAAAAAATCTGAACTCCATCTTACTTCTACACCCGGCACAGCATCGCATTTGTCGGAAGTTAGGTTGTTTCTATTCTACCACAGCCATGTATAGGCTGGTGGGAAGGTCCAGCTCGTACACACTCGATTTTCGGTACACAAATACCGTTTTTCGTACGGCAATGCCACATTACATCATGGTAAACAATTATGCGGCCAAGCCGCTGCGTCATGACGAAGTCTTCAACGCCTGGTGCCGGTATAGGCGCGAGGATACGAATTGGGAAAATCTGGTGCGGCTCGCCGCTCGGGCGCGCCATAAGAAGTGAGGCGCAGGTCAAATAGGGACAAAGGCGGCTGAGCGCGCGATAGTGCGAATAATTCAACTTCGGTATCAGATTTCCTTCAGCGTAATGTGCGACCGCGCGTCGTGCCGGTAGGTACTAGCGGCGAAGTTCATCACTGCGGTGAAGGGGTAAATATTGCATAGGACCGGCGACTCGGACCCGCTTGGCGTTTGTGGGTTCATAATGGCCACCTTCTTTAAACAAAACAACTTCCAGTACCACGATTACAGACACCCGGCTTCCTAAAGGTAGCAGAAACTCTTCCCTAAGATGCGTGCGTCAGAACGTGGGCGCGCTTGCTTCAACAATTCGAATGGTTGGCGCTCCGGTCCTCACGTGGGCCTACTGGAATGTCTTGGAAAACTCAGCGAAACATATGCTTTTCAGAACGTGAGGAAATTTCCAACATTCTGGCACCCGGACTCCGCGCGCCACAGCAGGCTGGCTGCGCAGCTAGGGCCCGATGGAGAGTCATAAATCGCGGCGTTCGGATTTTCTAGCACTGTTGCGAGTATGACGTGCCTAAGGGCGGGCCTGCTAGAGCTAGAGGCGGAAAGTGACGGCCGGAGGTGGGACGGTGGCCACCAGTAAAGTTGGAGCTTAACACCGAAGAGCTGCGCAGCAAGAGCGAAGAGTAGTTCGCGAATTAGAAAAGGCGCGGCCAAGATACGAAGAATCGCGTTAAGGAAGCTGCATGGTGCGGCAGGCGCCGTGTACGCGACGATGAAGACGATTAAGGCTATTTTCAGCTTTTCCAGCAGCAACGCTGAAAAGAGAACCGCAATGGCTACGGCGGAGTCGGGTTTGGTTCCCTACCCTCATACTTGCCGGCGTCAGAGTTTAAGGTGGAGCGGTAGTCGCAAGTTAATGGTGTAAGTTAGGGCGGTGGAAGGAGTGAGGAACGCAGGTGAGTTTCGGACAAGTGGGAGCGCACTTTCGCACCAGTTGGCATCGGGTGTGTAAGGCAAGGATGCATTTATTTTATAGGCGCGCCTAAGTTGCGGCGCGCACCCATTACTGACGACACGTGTGCGGAATATTGGCCCATGGGTGGCGGGCCCCAATACCTGTCAGCTTCACCACTTTTCTGGTGTGTGCCTGTAATCCATGCACGAGTGACAGCCTTTTATCCCCATTCTTCTCTCTTACGAAAAAGTACCCTTGGGAGCGCGGAGGATTTCGCGCGCCACTAGTACTGAAGAACCTTCCTGTGCTACCTTCTCCGCCTGGTTGAAATGCTTTTCCAATCCCCACAGGCACGCGAATCTTTGCGCGCCCTTTCTCCCGCGTGTGCCCTTTTGAAACTAACTCTTCGTGTCCCGAATGAACTATTGAAGCGGTTATCGTCCCGCTCCCTAGGGGTGTGTGTCCTAAGATATATCAGCGACCGTTTGATGGACGTCAGAAATTTCACGAGTCCTCGCGGAACACGATGGAAGCTCAAATTCGCGGGCGCACGCCTTGAAGCGCGCCTCCTTTAAGAAAAAGACGATTGAATGCGTGCGATCATCCACAAATTTCTCCGGTTGGCCACCGCGATGGATTCTAATGCAATGCTGTGGATGTTTCGAGAAAGCAGCCACCACGGCCGCGAAATATTTTACGCACCCCTCATTAAAAACTATTCTCTTGCTGTGAACGGCAAATTTATGTGCTTAAGGAAAAGGAGGTATTCTTGTGTAATCAGAAGTGTGGGGGCGCGTGCCTTGGCGTGCGCCTTCTTTTCGAAACGCACACCGGGGTGAGGACTCGCTGCGGGCGTGCCAGGTTTGGTGTTAAAGCTCCCAGTTTACTTCGGGGCGCGGTTAATCTACCAAGAGGAAAGTAAAGAGGAAAGTAAAGTGAGTCGTTACGCCATGTACCTATTCACGCTATAAACCCCAATAGCGGCAAAATGTGTGCTGGTCACGACTTGCGCCCTTCGGGGTGCAGGTTCCTTCGTGCATGGTGGTCTTTGTGTGGGCGCGCGCCGTTGCGCGCGATTCCTTTTCGAAACTTCAATGCGAGGATATGCGCCTATGGTTACTATCCTCTGTATACACTAAGTAATTATTCGTGGTTGTGTACCGTCGCGTAGTATCCGACATGATGCACGGCTGCATAATACCACACGGGTGCGCGATTAATAGCGCACATACTGAGTGCGTATCCTGCTCTGACCATAAAACTATGGCTCATGATGATGAATGATGTGTGCAAACAAGCACCATGGTATGTATTCCTTCGTTTGAACACAAAAATGGGGAAGGATGGACCATCAGGGCTGGCAAAGGGTGATCTTCGCCACGACCTTCATGGACGCGGAACCTTGGAAACGGTATTACCGGGTGGCTATGCGCGCGTATGAGCCAGAAATGCCTAAGCCATTTAGGCACGTTTTCACAGCACGTCCGCTTGGTGCCTTGCAACTTTGTGGTTCAATTCCGGTGATTTTTCCTGCGAGAACGTTTAGACATGGTGGGAGGGGACGCGGAAGAGTTCGTTGGCGTGTGACTTGGAACTTTTCCTATTGCGTCGGTATGTTTATATTGCACGTAATCTCGGTGTCTTACCCAAGCGAGCTTGATTGCCATCGATCGCTTCTGTGGAAGTGCGTAGGCATGGCGGAATATGGTGCCAAGTAGCACATACGTACATACCTCATGCTATGCGCGCCCATCGTAGAGCGCTGGGGGAAATACATTTCCGCGACTATCACCAGTCCACCCCAATTTTCTTGCATTCTCATCTCAACGGAAGGGAGAAATCAATTCGTTCACTATGGACCATGTAATAGTCATGATAAGGGTGGGGCTAAACCAGACCAGGTAAGCGGAGACCAAAAAAAGCATGTCGAATTTGATGATAGCCAAGATGATGAAGATGAAGATGATGAGCGTAGGGATGGTCATGCGAATTCTGGAGCGTACTTAACGCCGTCGCGCCATGTGGTCGATTATATTTACCATGCGTTTCTGGTATTGTAACGGAAGGGGAAAAGGGGAAAAGGTACACGAATGAAGAGAGGAGGTAAAGAACTTTGAGGATTGGGAGGAAACTGCAACGTGCTCCCAATTCAATTCATCGGATCAACGGCACTGAAAGGACAGCCGGACACTCTGTGACCGCGCCATAGTCAAGACCCGCGCCCCGGCGGGAAGTTCTACTGCTCCCTACAAGTATGGCGCCTGAAGGACACCAATTACTTCCCGAAACGGCGGGAAGGTTAACTTGACACGGCTTTTTCAGAAAATTAAGGGCGTTGTTCTAAGGTCGACTGGTAGTAGCCTGCCCAGTCGATCTTGAATTCGAGGATACAATTGTCCCTCTCGAAAATGTCAAGGCTTTTCCTCATTAACCAAGTATTGCACTTCGTCACCCCAACCAGGTCTTGAGTTACTGCTGCAAGATCATGAGAAATTGATTCGGTGATCGCAGATAGTGGGCATGAACAACGCGGTTCATGTCTACAAACACGACAACTTGGCCCCGATGGATCATGACAGTACTAGTTTTCTTTTCCACCATATAAACTCAAAAATACTCGGTCGAACAATGAGAGAACTTGGAACTATTCATGCCACCATAGTCAACTCCCAAAAATATAGCTTCGCCGTCTTATAAGTTTTGTCCCGTTCACAGCCGTTTTTTAAAATTCTTTCTTGTACCTAGCCTACAAATTGTCCAATGAGGTGTGGTATTTGCCTAGGGCGATCTAAAATCGCCTAACTTACTGCCCCTTATTAGGCACAGGAGCTTTCCAGCCCGGTTGGTGCACCAAAGAATAGTCCAGAGGAGAAAGAAAGGAGACGAGTTCGAACGGTGCTGATATATTTGTCCGATCACCGATAAATTGTACGCGTAGCACAACGCGCGCATTTAATTGGTATACTAACTGGTATAGTCCTCTCCGTAGCATCGTAGAATGGAATCCAAGTAGCGGTTGAACCGCTCCCCCTGAACTTTCTTATACGGTTGGCACGTTTTTGTGAACAAATTGGACACATAGAGCAAGTCGCGTACCGGTTGTAAGAAAAAAGAGAAAAACTCGGAACCAATTTTGCAAAATAGGGACCTCCGGCGGACCATATTTGAACACATACTAATTCCACAAAGACCTCCGACGGACCGTACTTGAACACAAACTACTCCACAAAGGCTATAAGTCACGTCGTACGCCTTGATAGAACGCCTTGGAACAATTTTCAGCTTCTTGAAGCAGTCTGTAATGAAAAGAATGAACTTTTTTTCCATTCTTGGACTTGGTCACGGGACCAAGTATGTATATCACGACACAATGTAGCAGAATCGTAGCTGGAAAGATGCTTTTTTATTTATTTGCGTTAGGAGACGGACGCGGTTCTTCTTGCACCAAAACTAGCGCAAGGTGATCGCTAAATCGGCGGCCATCAGTGTCCAGGAAAAAGTATGCTCCGCACACCACTGTGTATCAGTTTATGTACCGGGTTTACTGCCTGGAAATGATAGTGCGTCATCCACACGACGCAGGTGCGAAGCGATGATGGCAGGAATATTTTGGAAGATCTCGGAATCGCAATGTTTCTTATTACATAGAACCACAATTGATCCTTGAATAAAATAATGTGTTCGGTGCCAAATTGTGTCCCCACAATCTCTTCGCAGAACTCATCATTCTTCTTCTCCTGGAGTATCCCGTTACATCTTATGCATTTTGGAAGGTCCGTGGCGTGCTTGTATTTTTACGCCTAGTCTCCCTTTTGCTAAAGGTGAAATGGTTGAACTTTATGAAAGATGTCTCGTGCATCGAATATTTGATCCCACTCTTCATATTCCTCGGCCCTTTCCTTATACAGAGCAGGTGAAGTTCGTGTGCTTCTATTTCCTCTCCGCATCTTCGCTGGCGACGCGTTTGGAACGGGCGAGTCGATTCGTGATTGTAAGGTCCTGGTTAGAAGCCTCTTTTATTTTCTCTAGTGTGGCCACCGGATGAGCAGGGCTCGAAGGTCCTGCTGGCAGGGTGTCCTTATACTAATTAGGGGCGAACGCCTTCGGCGCTTTCTCAGCTGCTACCTTGGCCTTCTTTGCTAGATGTACGATGAAAGTTTTTAAAACTTGAAGTATGGCGTCAATCGCAGTCTGGTTTACCTGATTGAAGGTTGGCAGATAGTCGTCCACTTACGCCTTTTCGTCATCGCCGGTACGCCAGAGTCGATAATTTTCATCAGGAACCTGTTGAACTCTTCCAGGTCTGCAAAAATCCCGTAGTCTAACATTATTAATCGAAGGCTCAATCTAATGAAGCGTCCCATTGAAAATTTTAGATTCTTTAACCAAATGAGAGAATTTTGGTTGTTCCTCATGGTGAAGTCAGAATCCTTCAGGTGTGGACAGAGCAAAAATTCACGAGATGACCGCGAAGAACTCACTTTCTGTTACCGAGTTATTATTCTGTTCTTTACTCAAGGTATTGGATAAGTACACACCGTTTGCTCACGTTTTCAGTTGCTAATCTTCCTGCTGCTGAAGAAAGATCACAAAATTACGTATTGGCTTGGATCACAGTCGATCATATACGGCCATCCGTGCCTAAGAAATTCCGGGATCGGATTATTTATCTGCTTTTCCTTCAAATTGTCGATCTCTTTCTGCTGATCCTCTGTCAATACGATCGCCTGGCCCGAATCCTTCGATAATTCTTTTTTCAACATATCTGAGAGGGTGTTGCGATAATCCAATAGTTCAAGAATCACCGGTACACATTAAAATATTCCGAGAAGCTCTTCAGCTGCGGTGTCTGAGGTATTGTAGCATTCTTTATCGCCAATATCTCCTTCGAATTAAGGTTATTCTAAGGGTCTCTGGAGGAATTCGATGGCCGAATTTTTTCAACTCATGCTTGAAGGAGAAGCATTTCTATAGCTTCAACTTGATGCAGGAATCATAAAAAACGTCAAAAACCATGTACAGATGATCCAGATGTTCATCAAGGTTATGCGAGAAAACGATGAAATCGTCGAGATAAAAGAGCCATATCTTCCACAGTAATCCGGAGAGCACAGTGTACAATGCAAGCTTAAAAGTCGACGGCGCTTTTCGCAAGCCACATTTATCAGCCTGTACCGTTACAGGCAGACCGTTTCGCAAAAAATCCAACATGCAAGCTGCCAGTGATCACTGAGATCACGTGTTTCAGCTGCTCAGAAGTAAAGTTTGGAACTTCGGTCATAATTTGCATGATTTATTCGGGATTTGTCTTGTTACCAGAGATGGCCTTCTCGACCGCTTCTTCGGTTAACACGTAAAGTGTATCGAACCACATGGCGCAGTTAACGACATTGAAGGGATCGTGGACATGGCTTTGTCCCTTGCGCTCTTATGTAGCCTTTTTATTTGGCGTCGGAGTTCTAGATGTACAGATGGGGAGAAAACCTGGGCTCAATGGCTGAAGGAATTTTCATCCCATTCACAGCCTTTTCAGACGTCATGTAAGTCGCTTTGGGCGTCGAATCTGATGAAACAGAGAGATTTTGGGCCTGAAAACTCTAAGAATTTTCTTCCCTCATCGCGAGATTATGAATCTTGCCGATGCTTTCCCGTTCGTGTCGGGGTAATTCATTAATTATAGTTTTAATGCGCTTAAGGATAGAATCCTTAACCCCCGAAACGCTAGGTTGATAAAATCTGCCGTCGGAAACACCTCGGCGCAGACATTAGTCAAGTACTTCAAGCGGCGGATGAAATCAGCGAACTTATTCCTCAGCCGCAGACAAAATTGTTTCATTTCCCCGTACGCCGTCTGAAGAAGGTCGTCTGTCAGGTACGTCTGCAGGGACATTTTAACCACATGTAGCCAGGTACAGGTTTACGTGCCGCTCGGTCACACGGTTCTTGGGTACATGTGTGTGCGTAAGAGTCCTCGGCGTCGTGCTTCAAAAAAAACGACAGGGCCCGCACGGCCACATCATTCGACGTGTGCATCGCGTTTATAACCTTCTTGAAAGTTCCCTGGAAATCAAAAAGGTGAAAATGATTGGACCCGTTGAACGGAAGCAGCGAGTGATACAATCTATGGGCCTTCTTCTTTACACAAAAAATGACTGATTTACGACTCCCTAGTGGTTTCTGTCGTATTACCCAGACGGTTATAGCGATAGCCAACCACATTTCAGAGGGATTGCAGCATAGTATTAATCGGAGTCAAAAATGGAACCGACGGACCAAGGATCGAACGAGATGCAGGAGCAAATGATTTTGACCACGGCATCCCGTGCTCAATCTTCGAAAAATCATTGGCCGATTCGGACGTCCCCTCCGTAGTTGGGGGGGGGGGGGGTGGATTGAACGGGAAGAAGTGAACGAACGCATGAATTATAGAAAGGACTGGTGGCATTGCCACCGATATGGGCCAAAAGCTAATAGGTTGTTCATGGGCAGCCTTCATCTCACCTATTGGTGGCTGGAAATACCAACCGAAATTTCCAGGAAGCGAGCTCAATGAGAGCGCCCTTCATTGTCCGGGCGCACTCCGGTAGTGCGCTCAGGAGCTTAAGACATAATTTCGAGAGTTTTATAATGTTCCTCGACCATCGGTTTTAGGTCTTGGTGTGATTCAAGGAAGTCCTTTTGCTCATTCATTATGGAATTGAGGTTGGGACTGGACGGGGCCAAGCCCTTTTTCAACACATAAGAGCCTTATGTTCACCTCCTTGAGCGGTCGAAAAATCCGGCTCACTACAGTCATTTATGTCTCCATCTCGGCGATATGTGCAAACTGTTTCTTCGTGATTGCGACAACGTGCTGCAAGAGGGTCCTGCAACACACGGGAGGTACTCCTCAGTTGGCAATTCTTATACCTGAGGAGGGATCTGAAGTCCCTCTAATTTCATGATAAACTGTATTATCCTGTAGTGCCGTGGTTACGGAAGCCACCTTTTCCGATCTTTCGATCTGAATGTCTGATGATCCAGAAAAAGAGAAATTCGAACGCGTTCTCGTCTTCGTTGAGTGAGGTCGAATCAGCTCTTCTTCTTTACCGCTCGGAGCTTTCGCCTGCTACGCATAATTTACTTAAACGAACTAGTGCCAGTGCCACACAAAGAAATTGTCTAATGGTTGTCCGGTGGGATTTGTACTGTACAAGTGCATTACAGTGCCTGCAGTGGACACTGTAAATCAAACGTACAATGGGCACCGTAAATATGCGGGGAGAGCGTTGGCGGCGGTACATACTGTAAATGGCATGCTCATACAGTGCGTACTTTACATGCATGTACAGTACAACGCAGTAGGCGCCTCCCACGAAGGAAACTTGGCGCGGCGGCGGGTTCAGTGGCCGCGTTGGTATCGGATTGGTTCTAAGGCCTCTTACTATCGTATTAAAAAGTCCTTTATTAGTTGAGCGACGGTACTTGAGTGGCAGGCGGATGTATGAGGGTGATAATTCAAAGCGGAAGTGCGCAGTAAAAAACGAAATAGACGCTTGAAACCCGCAACACTGAGGAGAACGTTAAGAGGTCTGTAAGGTGCATTCATTTGATGAAAACAAGGAGACGAAGTATTGAGAGAAAAAGCAATAGCGAGTAAGAAAAAATCGGCATGAAATCCTGTTTGATGGCACTTTGTTTCTCCGGTGTGCAAACCGATGAATTGCAAGAACACGAAAAGAGACGTGATCTGCACGAAAAGCCAGAGCGAGAGCGGCTCCCTCATAGCCGTGATAAATGCAACATTAAGCCGCACTGGCGGCCTCGGGACGAAAAATCCCTGAGCTGCTTTTCCATATACATGCGTGTGAGTGTAGATGAAAGGGGGCGAGTTTCTTGCGGCTTGCGGAAGATTTAGACAGCCCAATGCGCGAGAAGCTGAAGTTAATACTTCATCGGGCATGCGGAATGATCAAGTTTCCCGGCGTGACCCGGTTTTCAGTACTGTCTGACGCATTCCCCCTTCTGGGTGTACAAAATCGAAAAATGTGTGCTCCCTACTTTATGGCAAGTTTTAGGCAATGAATTTCACACCCCGCATGAATGTTTCGAAAATGTGTGTCGGTAAAGGCTTAGAAACACACACCTGCTACATATCGCTGATGACCATGCATCTCTCTGTCCCCTAACCTCAAACTCAGATCCCTTCTCCTTCTATGCCGTCCGATAATTCCTCGACAGTGTATAATACACGTTGCACACGCCTCCGGTCGCCGCCGGCAGCCAAAGAATCTACACCAGCCACAGAAGCCACAGAAGAGTTCGAAGGTGCTGGTAGAATAGCACCTGAAAGGGAAGGATGGGCATAGAGAATTATATATGCCAAGAGAACTTTTTAGTCCTTTTTGCATTCTGGATAAAGAACAGCCCTTCGTTGAATTTTCAGGCGATAATAGATACACTCGGCCTGCCAATAGTTCAGTCCGTAATTACGTGTTTCGAACAATCCCTTTTCCCCTTCGTATCTTCACCAATATACCGTAAATTGTATAATGGGAAGAGTAAAAACCTAAGATAATCATAGACGCGTATTTAAGTCCTCCATATGCGCGAAAGTGCATTCCAAATCCGCCAGCGATTGATTCTGCGGTCGTAGTAAGTTATACAAATACTCTAGATGACTCGATTGAGACGGTGAATCAGAAAATAATATTCGAAAAGTTCTACACCGAAATGGTCCCGATCCACATGAATTCAATGGGCTCCGCGAGTACCTGAGGCGGAGGGGCCTTGACGTTGGCTTGGAATTTGTCAAGATGAGTTTAGAATCTATTCCGTCTTTTCATGCAATAAGATTTCATAAGTCGAAATATCTGATGTTGTGACAGACCTTCACTGAAAAATAAACGAAAACACCAGCATGGCTAGTAAGAAAAAAAAATTCTTCAGAAGTGTAGACAAATCCTTAAAACTCGCCTGTTTTCTTAGCTTCAACATCCAATATTGGCGCGCTGGTCCGACTTCTCATACGGGTGTCCGTAAGGGGTTTGTACTAATTTTGATTTCATATCTTGTCCACAAGACACTCTTTCCGAACCATCCCATCACTGCCAAATCTACGAGAGGACATAAGCATCGTGTGTTAAATCCTCCTAATAATACTATAGAACATAGAAATCACTTTATTTAGAACTTCGCTTAACAGCAAAGTCTCTAATGTACAGTAAAACTGTAGTGACCTGTTCAACGAGACTTTTGAAAACGTCTCAATACACACAAGTTCTCAAGCCAAAGTCGCAGTTCAGGCAGACTTCGGGCGTATCAAGAACTTCACGTGTATCTGTTACTGGTTCTTTTTAACGTTCCAGGTGGCTGTAAATGCAAGCCCCTTCAAGAGATAATTCGCACTTCCGATATTTTCAAAATATTTTCAAGCCTACCTTCGCACTGCCTCCGTCAGCAGGGTCACCAAAAAAATGTCCTCGAAAGCCTAAGTACGGCCTTCATTTTGTCTCCCCCCTTTTATGGATTCCCCCACAACCCTTTCGGGGTGATAAATCGAACGCCACGGCTAAGATTCCACTTGCACGTAGCAGCAAACAAGGGGGAGGGATGTGATAACGGTATAGCGGAGGGACAGTTTGCTGCGAAGAAGGGGAAAGCGGACACGTTTGTCAGGGAGTAGTTTCGTCGCCCTTGCGTTTTGTGCTTCCTCGCAACGTCGCTGTCGACTAACCCCTAAGGAAGAGGGAAAGGAGGGAAAGAAAGGGGAAAGAAGAAGAAAATAAGAGAAAAGGCTTTACTTGAAGGTTAGACTTCTCTATTACCGTTGATGATCTCTCCAACCCAACCCGGCACCGTTTAGACAGCTTATCTAGCGGCTGGGCGAGCGCCAAGGGCGGGCGGGTGGACCAAAACGGCCCAAGGGGCAAAAAACCCTCAAAACTAACTACACAGAGAACCCTAGAACTAACAGCAATCGTCCCAAGCGCTAAAAATCTTAACTTAGACACTTTAAATATGGCAAACATCCCTCAATGAAACCCAAGACATAACATCAAAAAAAACGACCCACCCATTCGACCAAGCCAATCAGTGAACGTAGCACCCGGAGTGGTGGAAGTGGAGAAGTGGGGAACTCCTTACTGTGAACTAGGAGGTACCTGTCCCGAGTGGCGGAGTGACGAAGTGGTGGCCGACCCCTACCACCCGGGGTGGGCTTACACCTGTCTATTTCCCGGCGTCGGTGCGCGGGCCCCTTATGCTCGTACTGAAATTATCATTGTAAAAGAAGTTTTAAACGAACGGGTGCATGAGAAACTGCGCACGCAACGTGATTTACATGAGTACGGTGGGCCACAAATATCAGTGTAAGTTGTAGTTAGTGCGAACTGTACAGCACAAAGTGGTTGACGGGCGCTGCGGCGCGCACCAGAGATAAACTAGATGATTCCTCGTATAATGTCAAGCTCCACTTCTTCGCCATTCTGAAGCTTGCGCTTTGACCAATTTATGAAGGGCCAGGGCTGGTTTGGAGCACGACGAGCCTCGCGCTGACGCAATACATCAATAAAAGCTTCAGATTGAGGTGTTTTCCAATTTTCGTCTCAACTCTAAGAGTCCCGCTTTCTGCAACGTCAGCACCTAACAAAATTTCCCTCGTGGAATTGTTGAACGAAGCCAGGAGCTGATCAAAAATAATTTTCGTGTTTGCCTTTCGGAACAAAGCAGTCAACGGTTCGTCATTATGACCTCAAAAAGCGCGAACCCAGAGACCTGTAGCTTTAAAACCTCTTAAAATGATATATAAATTGACAAAAGTGTTTTACGTGACCGAAGGGAGTCAGAAGCAACGAATAAATCAATGCACTTACTGTGCCTGCTCGCACAGTGACTCTCAGCTTGAAGAGCTGATTTTTACGGAGCTAACAATTAGATTTAAAGAGGCTACAGTCTGTGGGATGTGTGAGACGGAAAGGGAATATAAATAATCCGCTTCTGCGCAAAGAATGACAGAACATCAAGCTGCAAATGCCCCGCGAGCCCATGCACCACAACTGCCACTGGAACGGAGGTGCTTAGTCTCTCTCACAAATATTTGGCCCAGGACATAATGATTGAACTTTACACGCTAGCACGGTTGCGCTGATAGACATACGATGTTGCTTGAAACTATTTCACAGTCTGCAAACGACCAGATGCAAGACGATGATAGTGAGGTTGTTTCCCTGGAAACAAGATGACAGGTTTAAATGCAGTTCCATCTGCAGTGACGACTGCCATCAGCGTCACATGGTTCAGCGCTCCTTTCGTGAAAATATAGGAGGCTGTGGCAGCGTTGGTATGTACAGCATGATGAACGCCACGATGCAGGTTACGAAAGGTCATCTCCTCGAAGCTTCATCCGCATTCTTCTAGGTTTACAAAACGCGCAGGATCATCAAAACAGAAGAAATTGAGATAGCCTGGATGCGAGCAATAAGCTCGCCGACGATGGCCGGGGTGATCGATTTTACGTGTTGGTCCTCGATGACCTCCATCTCGACTTTGCGGAGATCATCCCTGCGCTTGGCGAAAAGCAAAAGTCCAACTGCGCGACGGCTTGAAGGTCTTGAAAGCGTCTATTGTCATCTCCGGGCAGAAGTTTTTCACGTAGTGATGGACCAGCTCTTTAACGAGCTTGAATTTGATCAGTCCACTATTATCTTTGTAGGACAGCACCGACATCGCAATAAATTCTTCATATTTGATATCAAGAATTCGAGGAATCCCGTGGCGCACCGGGAGCGAAAATTCTGATAGCGATTGCGGCTTGGCGTCGCGTTTGTAGGCCTTCCACTTCTTGAAAACGCCAGAAAACGTGGACGGGTCCAGGCCGTGAGCCGTGGAGGCGCCCGTGAGGCTTAAATCCGCTTTCTGGATATAATCTAACACAGCCTGCTGCAAACGCTTTGCGGAGATAACCTGCGTAATGTTTGGGTATTCCGAATCCAGAGTCGCGAGAGATCGCGGGTCGAAGGAAAAGCTGAGGAGTTTTCACATCTGTTTTTTAGGTTTAGTTTACGTCGGAACTGCTTGTGAGCTGCGAAAGAACTAAGCGTTTTATAGAGAAACGGATACAGCAGGTTGGGTATGAAACGCCCCCATCAAGTCCAGGTTTAGAACCTATTTTTTTGTTTCCGAGCCTGTCCGGTACCAACTTACCGGACAGGCTTGGAAACAAAAAAATAGGTTCTAAACCTGGACTTGATGGGGGCGTTTCATATGCATTTTTGCATATTCCCGTGAACGAGCAGAGGACCTCTCTGCACATGATGAAAATGAAAAAGAAGCGGT
>JAVCKV010264910.1:0-15090 GCA_032274145.1 Herpochondria borealis
TTCTAATTAAAGCTAGTATCCATCATTTCAAAAACAACAAATGTTTTCGAGAAACGTTCAGAAGTTAACTGATTAATTATATAGATACTCTTTTCCTTATAACACTAATTAACAATTGATTCTTATTTAGATAATTTGTTTTTATGTTAATAAAGACGTACCTAATTAATTAGCTAATCAAGATGATCTGAGTATCGAGAACATCCAAATATTTAAAACCGAATTCGATATTGTTGTGTCAAATTTTTCAAAACGAGATTCTAGTAATAAAGTGCCAAAGTCCTTAATAAAATTTCTAATCCTTTAGTAAAACGTAAAAAGAACCAGGAATTAGATGTTCGTATTCGATATTAGCCTAATTTTTAAATGGAAAAGCTTCTTGAAGTTGATGATAGTAGTTGTGAACCAAAAAATAGAATTCAATCTCTGGCATTTGTTCTATAATGGAATAATTTTTACACAGATAAATGATTTCACCAATTAACCTAGAAAATTTTTTAAGATCTTCGACAAGATAAAACCCTTCTAATTTTTGAATATCTCCAAGAATAATATATCCTTTTTCTATATTCTGCTTTTCGATGTCTAAAAATTGAGTCCGAAACTCAAGAAGGGTAAGAGTTTTATTTAAATACTATAATTTTATTTTTTTAAGGTAATTTTTAATCAGTAGGATTTAACCATTGATAACCCTTATTTTCTAATTCTTTAGCTAATTCGGATGAGCCTGTTTTTATTATCTTTCCATTTTGCATCACATGGACATAAGTAGGATTTATATAATCTAATAATCGTTGATAATGAGTAATTAAAATTATTCCTTTATCTTTGGTCATAAAATTATTTATTCCATTCGAAATTATTTTTAATGCATCGATATCCAATCCAGAATCTGTCTCATCTAATATACAAATATCTGAATCCAATAAAATCATTTGTAATATCTCATTACGTTTTTTTTCCCCGCCGGAAAATCCTTCATTTACATTTCTATTTAAAAATTGTGGAGACATACTAACCAATTCCATTTTTTTTGTTACAATTTCTAAAAATTCGATCGGGTCTAATTCAGGCTGATTAAAGAAGTGTTGCTTTGCGTTGTAAGATAGTCGTAAAAAATCTTCATTACTTACTCCAGGAATTTCAATAGGATATTGAAAAGCTAAAAAAATTCCAAGATGAGATCGTTCCTCTGGACTTAATTCAATAATACTGTCACCTTTAAATAAAATATCACCATTTAAAACGGAATAAGTTGGATGACCAGCAACTACTTTTGAAAATGTACTTTTTCCTGAACCATTAGGACCCATAATGGCATGAATTTCGCCTTTTTGAACCTTTAAATTTAAATCATTAAGTATAATATTATCTTCAATGGATACTTTTAAATCTTTAATTTGTAATAGTAAATTGTTTGAATTCATTAACCTACGCTTCCTTCTAATTTTAGTGTTAATAGTTTATCTGCTTCAGCTGCAAATTCTAATGGTAATTCTTTAAAAACTTCTTGACAGAAACCACTTATCATTAATTCAATAGCTTTTTCAATACTAATTCCACGTTGTAAAAAATAGAAAATCTGTTCTTCTCCAATTTTTGAAGTTGAAGCTTCATGTTCAATTCTCGTTGTTGAATTTTGAACAGAAATAATTGGGAATGTGTTAGCATTTGAACAATTACCTACTAGTAGAGAATCACATTGTGAATAATTCCTTGCATTTAATGCTTTATCCGTCATTTGAACTAAACCCCGATAACTGTTTTTCGAATTTCCAGCTGAGATTCCTTTTGAAATTATTCTACTTCGACTTGATTTACCAATATGCAACATTTTTGTTCCAGTATCCGCTTGTTGGTAATTATTAGTAAGAGCTACTGAATAAAATTCACCTTGTGAATTTTGACCAACCAATAAACAACTTGGATATTTCCAAGTAATGGCAGACCCTGTTTCAACTTGAGTCCATGAAATTTGTGCATTATCTCCTATACAAAGACCACGCTTTGTTACAAAATTATAAATACCACCTTTTCCATATTCATTTCCGGCATACCAATTTTGAACCGTAGAATATTTAATAATAGCGTTATCTAATGCCACTAATTCTACAATTGCAGCATGTAATTGATTTGTATCATATTGCGGTGCTGTACAACCTTCTAAATAATTAACTTCACTATTTTTATCTGCAATGATTAATGTGCGTTCAAATTGCCCAGTATTTTGATCATTAATTCTAAAATATGTTGATAAGTCTAAGGGTGATTTTACATTTTCTGGAATATAACAAAATGAACCATCTGTAAAAACCGCAGAGTTTAGAGCTGAAAAATAATTATCGCCAATTGGCACAACTGAACCTAAATATTTTTCAATCATTTCAGGATAATCTTTAATAGCTTCCGAAATTGACGTAAAAATAATACCATATTCACTTAATTCTTCTTTAAATGTTGTAGCAATAGATACACTATCAAAAACAGCATCAACAGCAACATTCGTTAATCGTTTTTGTTCCGTTAAAGAGATACCTAATTTTTCAAATGTTTTTAACAGTTCCGGATCAACATCCTTTAAATCTTTTAATTTTTTTTGTGACTTCGGTGCTGAGTAGTATACAATATCTTGGTAGTTAATTGTTGGAAATTTTAAATGTGCCCATTCAGGAGGATCCATTGTTTTCCATTTTTTAAATGCTTTTAAACGTAATTTTAATAAAAAGACTGGTTCGGTTTTTTTTGATGAAATGAGTTGAATAGTATCTTCATTTAAACCTTTCTCAATAATGTCTTTTTCAATGTTTGTTGAAAAACCATATTGATAACTTTTATTAACTAATTTAGTAAGACTGGTATTTATTACTTTATTTGATTGATTAATCATAAATTTTGTATCGAAATTTTTAGTTTATTCGTAATGTAATAGTTTAGTTTTTTATTTAATTTATATTATACAATATTTTTTAGAATTAATGATAGACTAATCTTTTTGTTATATTTATTCTTAAAAGTTATAGAATAAATAAACAATAGGTATAAATAGTGGGTGATTTTAGAATGTTATAATTATAATTAAGGTTGTTCTTAATCACTCAACCGATAGAACTAATTAATTTTTTAGTTAGTTAAATATCTATTATATATTGCCTTTTTATTTTTTAAGGAGAAATCAATGTCTCAATCTGTATCAGAACGGACTCGAATCAAAAGTGACCGTTACGAATCTGGTGTAATCCCTTACGCTAAAATGGGTTACTGGGATGCTTCATACGCTGTAAAAACTACTGATATTTTAGCATTATTCCGTATTACTCCACAGCCAGGGGTAGATCCAGTAGAAGCTGCTGCTGCAGTTGCTGGTGAATCTTCAACAGCTACATGGACTGTAGTATGGACAGATTTATTAACAGCTTGTGAGCGCTACCGTGCTAAAGCTTACCGTGTAGATCCAGTTCCAAATGCAACTGACCAATACTTCGCTTTTATCGCATATGAATGTGATTTATTTGAAGAAGGTTCTTTAGCTAACTTAACAGCTTCTATTATTGGTAACGTATTTGGTTTCAAAGCTGTATCTGCTTTACGTTTAGAAGATATGCGTATTCCTCACTCATATTTAAAAACATTCCAAGGTCCTGCAACAGGTATCGTTGTAGAACGTGAACGTTTAAACAAATATGGTGTTCCTTTATTAGGTGCGACTGTTAAGCCAAAATTAGGTTTATCTGGTAAAAACTACGGTCGTGTAGTATATGAAGGTTTAAAAGGTGGTTTAGACTTCTTAAAAGATGATGAGAACATTAACTCACAACCATTTATGCGTTGGAGAGAGCGTTTCTTATACTGTATGGAAGGTATTAACCGTGCTACAGCTGCTACAGGTGAAACTAAAGGTTCTTACCTAAACATTACAGCTGCTACTATGGAAGAAGTATACAAACGTGCAGAATATGCTAAAGCTGTAGGTTCTGTAATTGTAATGATCGATTTAGTAATGGGTTATACAGCTATTCAAAGTGCTGCTATTTGGTCTCGTGAAAATGACATGCTTTTACACTTACACCGTGCAGGTAACTCTACATATGCTCGTCAAAAAAACCATGGTATTAACTTCCGTGTAATTTGTAAATGGATGCGTATGTCTGGTGTTGATCATATCCACGCTGGTACAGTTGTAGGTAAATTAGAAGGTGATCCTTTAATGATTAAAGGTTTCTACGATGTATTACGTTTAATGACTTTAGACGTTAACTTACCGTACGGTATCTTCTTCGAAATGGATTGGGCTAGTTTACGTAAGTGTATGCCAGTTGCTTCAGGTGGTATTCACTGTGGTCAAATGCACCAATTAGTTCACTATTTAGGTGATGACGTTATCTTACAATTCGGTGGTGGTACAATTGGTCACCCTGATGGTATTCAAGCTGGTGCTACAGCTAACCGTGTAGCTTTAGAAGCTATGGTTATGGCTCGTAACGAAGGTGCTGACTACTTCAATCAAGATGTAGGTCCACAAATCTTACGTGAAGCTGCTAGAACTTGTGGTCCTTTACAGACAGCTTTAGATTTATGGAAAGATATCAGCTTCAACTACACATCTACGGATACAGCTGATTTCGCAGAAACACCAACAGCAAACGTATAATAAATTTACTTTTACAAAAATTAAAGGAGTATTTGAATAGTGAGACTTACACAAGGTTGCTTCTCGTTCTTACCAGATTTAACAAACGAACAAATTGAGAAACAAGTTGCTTATGCTATGAGTAAAGGCTGGGCAATGAACGTTGAGTGGACAGATGATCCACATCCACGTAATAGTTACTGGGAATTATGGGGTTTACCATTATTCGATATTAAAGATCCTGCATCTGTAATGTTCGAATTAAATGAAGCTCGTAAATCATGTGCAGCTGGTTATATCCGTATTAATGCATTTGATGCTAGCTACGGTACAGAAAGTTGTGCAATGTCTTTCATTGTTAACCGTCCAGTTAACGAACCAGGCTTCTACTTAGATCGTCAAGAAGGCCCAGGTCGTCAAATTTACTACACTACTAAGAGCTACAGTGTTCAAGCGAATCCTGAAGGTGGTCGTTACTAATTAATTTAGTAGCAAAAAGCTCTAAAGTATTGCTTATTTATAAAATAAGCAATACTTTTTTATATCATATATTAATATTTAATTGCAAAATACAAATAGAATTATAACTAATAAGTAAAAATCTAAATTCTCGTTTGATTACTTGCTCAAATTAATTAAGTTTTCACGGATTAATTCAAAACCAAAGTTTTTTAGTTGGTTTTAAATATTTTATTTTTCATCTTTAGCACTCAAACCTGCCCATTTTGACCAAAATTTAGCTGAGGCTACCAAATACCTAAAACCAATTTATTTTTAACTACATGTACATTAACTGACAGAGAAAGCGATCATTTAAAATATACTAATGGTAATTTCGTAACTGAGAAAATTTTAGACCAACAAAACTGGGTAAGTGAGGGTATAGGAATAACTCCTATCAGTCCAATGGATGAAAATTCATCTCCAGGCTTTTCTCCAACGAGTAGTTTTGAAAGTGAAGTAATGGGTTTCAACAGTTAAAAAATTTGAGCCATATCTTGCTTTTAATATAGCTATAGCATTTGATAATGACAATGCTGTTTACCATCGGCACAATATTTAAACTACCATTTTCTATTATTACAAAGAAGATAGTAATGACTAAATTAACAGTTAACACACTAACTATTAAAATTTAGAAGTTCCAGTTGATAAAAATTCATCAACAGCACTATTGATAACATTAGGATTTAAAATATTATATAGGTTAACAATATTAAATTAGTATCGCTTGACATAATACTCTTTTTTACAGCACTGATTTAGACATAAAAAAAATTATTGAAGTGAAAAATGAGGGTTGAGAATTGTTAGACCATTAAAAAATTTGACGACTTTAGGCATTGCTTGATCATTTCTTAAAACCATTACTTTATAATGAAATGTATCCATTCGTCAATTAATATCCTTTTAGTAAAAGGAACAAGTGAATTGACAAATGACTACAATATATTTTCAAGTTACTTTGACATAAGACTTTAAACTCTAATTATAAAATTTAATTTATGCAGTTTTAGTTGGTAATACAGTATAATTTCTAACAATTTTTCTAAACTCTTCACCTTCTAAAGTTTCCATATCTAAAAGTTTTTCAACAACTAAATCAATGATTACTCGATTATCTAAAATAATCTTTTTAGAAACACTTTCACAATGATTAATAATTTTACATACTTCACTATCAATTCGGTCGGCTAGTTTATCATCATAGTCCGCCGGGCTTTCATCAGTTTCTAAAGCAATTGGCCCAATATTTGACATACCATACCGTGTAACCATTTGACGAGCAATACTAGTTACTTGTTGTAAATCATTACTTGCCCCCGTTGTAACCTCTGGGTCACCGAAAACAATTTGTTCTGTAACACGACCCGATAATGTCATAATAATTCGAGCTAATAATTGTGATCTTGACAATAAACCTTGCTCTTCATCTGGTGTAAACCATGTTAAACCTTTTGCACCACCACGTGGAATTAGCGTAATTTTTTCCACAGGATCATGTCCTTCTAATACGGAACCAGCAATTGCGTGTCCAACTTCATGATATGCTATTAATCGTTTATTTTTAGTATCTTCCATTGTTGCACCGGCAATACCACCAATAATACGATCAGCCGCTTCATTCACTTCATTTTTTGTTATAATTTCTTTTTTATAACGTGTAGCAAGAATTGCAGACTCATTTAATAAATTTGCTAAATCGGCTCCTGAGAAACCAGGTGTTCTATTTGCTAATTGAACCAGTGAAACATCCTCAGCTAATGGCTTATTTTTTGCATGAACTTTTAAAATTCCAATACGACCTAATCGATCTGGAAGTCCAACTGTAATACGTCTATCGAAACGACCCGGTCGTAGCAGTGCTGCATCAAGTATATCTACTCGGTTTGTTGCACCAACTACAATTACACCTTTATTTTCTTTAAAACCATCCATTTCTGTTAATAATTGATTTAACGTTTGTTCACGTTCATCATTACCACCACCAATACCTGATCCACGTTCACGACCAACAGCATCAATTTCATCAATGAATACAATACAAGGAGCATTTTCTGATGCTTTAGTAAATAAGTCACGAATTCGAGCTGCACCAATACCGATAAACATTTCTACAAATTCAGAACCAGCTACACTGAAGAATGGAACATTTGCTTCATTTGCAATAGCTTTTGCTAATAATGTTTTACCGGTACCCGGAGGTCCTACTAGTAGAACACCTTTTGGAATTTTGGCACCGACGCGTGTATACTTATCAGGTTCTTTTAAAAATGAAACGATTTCTTCAAATTCTGCTTTTGCTTCATCAATACCAGCAATATCATCAAATGTAATTCCCGTCTCGGGACGAGGATCAAATCGTGCAGGAGATTTACCAATATTCATAGGTGATGAACCTGAATTTTGAGAAAAATTATCTGAATTTTGGAAGAAGAAGATTAACCCACTAATGAAAATTAATGGTAATAATAAGTTACTTGCAATACTTATAAAGATATTTTTCCTTGGTGCAGGGTGTGCATCAAAATCAATATTATATTCTTTTAATTTTTGAATTAACTGAGAAGCTCCTATTGGAATTTCAACACGAATTGCTTGAGGACGATTGCCTAACTCTGGACTAGAAGCCTGTACAATAGCATTTCGACTATTATCATATAAATCTACTTGTTTAACCCAGCCCATTTCTAAATATTCTAAAAAACGACCATAGGTCATTCTTGAACTACTTACATTTCCGTTAACTTCTAATTTGTCATTTTGAGTTTGTGTTTGACTATAATCACTTGATGTAAATACATTAACACCAAAAATAAGACATGCAATTGCAAATATGCCAATTAAAAGTTTCTGTATGAAATTTTTATCCATTTTATTTATTTACTTAAAATATAAATATTTTACTTTTTAAAATTATCTACTTTTAATAATAACAGAAAGTAGTATTATAAACCAACTAGTTTTAAATTTTTCTTAAATAAATAATAAAACTACATTATACTCAATAACATAATTTTATAAAATAGATATTTATTTATGGTAAATCGTGGCGCAACAGTTCGTATATTACGACCAGAATCTTATTGGTATAATCAAACTGGAAAAGTAGCAACCGTAGATCAAAGTGGGATTCGTTACCCCGTTGTTGTTAGATTTGAAAATGTTAATTATAGTGGTACTAACACAAATAACTTTGCACTTGATGAAGTAGTCGAAGTTGAATAATCATAAAATAATTTTAAAGTAGTGCAAGTTAAATTTATTTGCTCTACTTTTTTTTATATGATATTATTTGTTTGTTGAAATTCTGATAATTTAAAAAATTTTTATGGTCAGTTCTTTACAAGTTGGAAAATTAGCTCCAAATTTTTTAACAATTGGAGTTTATAAAAATCAATTGGGTAAAATTCGACTGTCGGATTACCGAGGAAAAAAATATGTAATTCTCGTTTTTTATCCTGCAAATTTCACATCTCTTTCGGTTACTGAATTACTTAAGTTAAATGATCATATTTCAGAATTTAAAAAATTATCAACGCAAATTCTTGCGGTATCGATTGACAGTCCATTTTCACATTTGCAATTTTTACTAGCAACTCGCTACCAAAACGGGCTAAAAGAATTAGATTATCCTTTAATTTCTGATTTGGCACAAAAAATTACAAATAATTATCAATTATTAACAGAAGATGGACTTGCCTTTCCAGGTCTATTTATTATTGACAAGGAAGGAATCATTCAATACTATACTGTAAATAATCTGTTATGTGGACGAAGTGTTAAAGAAATTCTTCGCGTATTAAAGTCCATTCAATATGTGAAAGAAAATCCTGGACAAATTTGTCCAGTCGATTGGAATTCGGGAACTGAAAATCTAGATTCAAATCCTTGGAAATTAAAAAACTATCCTAAAAATTCTTAATATTAAAAATATATGCCAAAATTAAAAACAAGAAAATCTGCTGCCAAACGTTATAAAATTACAGGAAAAAATTCATTTCTACGTCGTCATGCTTATAAAGGTCACCTTTTAATGAAAAAATCAAATCGACAAAAACGAAAATTATCTCAAGTTTTATGTGTTAGTTCAAATGATGTTAATGCAATTAAATTAATGTTACCTTATTCTTAAATTAGTTAAAAATCCTAAATTTAATAAATAAAAAAATGGTTAGAGTTAAACGGGGTAATGTTGCCCGCAAACGTCGAAATAAAATTTTAACAATCGCAAGTGGTTACAGAGGAGCCCATTCAGTTCTTTTTCGTGTGGCAAACCAACAAGTAATGAAAGCTTTAAAATATTCGTATATTAATCGCAAACAGAAGAAACGTATTTTTAGAAAGGTTTGGATTACCAGAATAAATGCCGCGTCACGAATTGAAGGTATTACTTATAGCAGTTTTATTAATAAGTTAAATAATGCAAATATTGGATTAAATCGTAAAATGCTAGCTCAAATTGCTGTGTTGGATAATTCAACATTTTCAAAAATTTTAAATTTTGAGTAAAAGAAATAAATTAAATTCTTTTCAAAAATTTTAAATAATACCTTATAAATCTATTTATAAGGTGTTATCTAAGCAAGACTTTCTTTCAAATTTATGGCTAATGATTTAGAAAAATTGTTTAAAAAACTTCCATTTTTTCTGTATGACCATTTAATACATCATATTGACACAGATCAACTTATAGAAATTATTCTTGATTTGGGGCGTAGACCAGAAGCACGGTTTTCTAGTGGTCCAGAATATTTATCACAAAAGGTTATTTCTTGGCAAGATTTGGATTATATAACTAAACGAATTAGTAAATTCAGTACAGAAAATCGTGCCGGAATTGAAAGAACACTTCATCGAATAAGTTGCATTCGAAATCGACAATTTCTAATTACTGGTTTAACATGCCGTGTTGGTCGTTCTATTTTTGGAGCGATTTCAATTATTCGCGATTTACTAGAGTCAGAGCAATCTATCTTAATTTTGGGTAAACCTGGAATAGGAAAAACTACTATTATTCGTGAAATTGGAAGAGTTTTAGCTGATGAAATGGAAAAACGGGTAATTATAATAGATACATCTAATGAAATAGCGGGAGAAAGTGATATCCCTCATTCTGGGATTGGTAGAGCGAGACGCATGCAAGTAGCTAAAACTAAACTTCAACACCAAGTAATGATTGAAGCTGTAGAAAATCATATGCCTCAAGTAATTATTATTGATGAAATTGGAACAGAACTAGAAGTTTTAGCTGCTCGAACTATTGCGGAAAAAGGAGTTCAATTAGTTGGTACTACTCATGGAAATTGTTTACAAAATTTAATTAAGAATCCTCCATTAGCAGATTTAATTGGTGGTATTGAATATGTTACTCTTAGTGATGAAGAAGCCAAACGTCGAAAAACACAAAAAACTATTTTAGAACGCAAAGCATATCCAGCATTCAAAATATTAATTGAAATAAATCAACAAAATTCATGGACAATTCATGAAGATGTAAAAACCTCGATAGATTTAATTTTACGGGGCAATGATTTTATGGAGCAAATTCGATTATTTTTATTACCAGAAAAAATTAAAATTTTGAGCGAACAAATTGTATCTCAATCAGGATCTTTAGTAAGCAGCCAAAATTTGTTACCAAGTCAAACTTGGGACTTATTGAATAAAGTAAAAGATGAAAACGCGTCAAAATTAAATTCTAAATTATTAATAATTTATTCGTATTCTATTTCAAATAATTTATTAAAAGAAGTATTAGTTCGTGTGGGTATAAATTTTGTTCTAACGAATGAGGTTAAAAAAGCAAGTATAGTTATTGGCTTAAAAAAACATTTAAATAAAAATATTAGTTTAATTCAAATTGCAAATCAATATCAGATTCCAGTTTATAAATTTAATTCAATAAGTTATTATCAATTAGTTCGTTTGTTTTCAAAAATTTGTTACTAAATTATCCATTTAAAATCAATTGCTTAGTATGATAAGTAATTAGCACTTGGTTTTATAAATATTTACGTACAAGCGACTATGCATTTTTTCATAAAAATACGAAATTTTTAGATTTTAATAAGTAGAATCCAGAGGAAGTTATTGACTTTAGGTTCTATCTTTAAACTTTTTTTTTAAACCAAACAGTGCCAAGTTTTATTATTAATAGCAGATGAACCATTGGTTAATTTTGAATCTCAGCCTAATAAAAGGCAATCAGAAGCATATTTAAACGCATGATCATCTTTCAAATAGTTAATTTAAATTTTGTCTGTGTCACAATCTCCAACTTGTTAGAGTCTTTAAATAGATGTCCATGTTTGAATTTGATACTAATTTGCCGTTTTCGAATATGAATCATGAATGTTTTTGTTCTATTTACAAGGATTTTACTTGCTTTTCGAACAGGATTATTTAGAGTTTCTAGTGTAGTAAATTTACCTTCTTTATATTAATGGTCTAGTTGAACAAATTTCATACCCTTCCTATTTACAAAAGAACCATTATCACTAATCATGAGAGATTTTCTTTAACGGTCTGGGGGAAAGTCATTCTAACGAACTTGACGATAAAAACGTTTAGTTTACTGCCTGTTAAAGTAAACGTGTTGAGAGGTGAAATTATTAACGAAGATACTATTACGCCACTTAAAGCCGTTTTAATGGTTATTCGAACACAAGTATTTGACCTAGTGACGGCTCTTATCCTTGTAGCTACCTTAACTTTATTTTGATCACCGTCAAATATGGCTAAAGTTCATCCCCACGATTGTTGGATCATCAAAATGAGAAAAATTTGATTATTAATTTTTAAATTATCTTTTCGATTTCCGATCAAAAATTTAAAAGTATCTGTCATTTATCAATTTATAATATTATTAATAAATATTGTGTCGATACGCACAAGAAATAACATTCTTATAGTAGCCATGTATTTTACCTTATAGTATTAAAATCGGTTGTATACAATTTACAGTTATATACAGAGCTTTTTTATAAAAATACCCCTAAATAAAATAATAAAATTTTATAATTTATGATGTTCCTTTATATTTTTTAATATTGGGTAATTTCTTCAATTAATTAGATTATATGTACCCAGAAATTTTTAATTCAAATATGTTTACATTATTAGCGGAAGAATCGGTTGGTAAACACTTTTACTGGAACATTGCTGGATTTCTAGTACATGGTCAAGTATTGGTAGTAATGTGGCTTGTATTTGCCATCTTATTATTATTATCTGTCCTAGGTACACAAAATGTAGAGCGAATTCCTAAAGGTTTTCAAAACTTTATGGAATCAGCTGTTGATTTTGTAACTGATATTGCTAGAGATCAATTAGGTGAAAGCTTCTATAAAGAATGGATACCATTCATTGGTACATTATTCTTCTTTATTTTTGGCTGTAATTGGGCCGGCGCGGTTATACCATGGAAGTTAATTGAACTACCACAAGGTGAACTAGCGGCTCCAACAAACGATATTAATACAACAGTAGCATTAGCATTGTTAACTTCGTTTGCCTACTTCTATGCGGGTTTAAGTAAAAAAGGTTTAGGATATTTTAAACGATATATTGAACCAATCCCACTTCTTTTACCAATTAACATTCTAGAAGATTTTACGAAACCTTTATCATTAAGTTTTCGATTATTTGGAAACGTTTTGGCTGATGAATTAACTGTCTCAGTATTAACATCATTAGTTCCATTAGTTATTCCTTTACCTATTATGGTGCTAGGAGTCTTCGCAGGTTCGGTTCAAGCTTTAATTTTTTCAACTTTAGCCGCAGCATATATTGCTGAAGCTCTTGAATAGTAAAAAAAGTTAAGAGTGTTTTAAAATTTATATATTTTTAATTAGTAACATTTATTATGGATTCTATTATCGCTGCTGCTTCTGTTATCGGTGCTGGTTTATCTATCGGTTTAGCTGCTATTGGACCTGGTATTGGTCAAGGTACTGCTGCTGGTCAAGCTGTTGAAGGTATTGCACGTCAACCAGAAGTTGAAAACAAAATTCGTGGTACACTATTATTAAGTTTAGCATTCATGGAAGCGCTAACTATTTATGGTTTAGTAGTTGCATTAGCATTATTATTCGCTAACCCATTTAGCTAATTCCAAATTTAAACGTTAAATACAAATTAAGGAATAGATACATTATAGATTGTGTATCTATTCGATTTTTTAACTCTATAGTATAATATATAGATTTTATATGATTAATTTTTCAACATTAATTTTAAGTTCAGAAGTAAATGGTCCAGGTGGATTATTTGATATAGATGCAACTTTACCATTAGTTGCAATTCAATTTGTGTTATTAATGGTTGTTTTAAATATCATTTTATATAATCCATTATTAACAATTATTGAAGAACGGAAAGAATACATTTTAACCAATCTTGGTAAAGCATCAGAATTACTTGCAGAAGCAAATAATCTGACAGCCCAATATGAAGAAGAGTTAACAAGTGTCCGTCAGGAAGCACAATTAGAAATTACAAATTCTCAAAAAATTCATAAAGAAATTTTAGATTTAGAAATCAATATTTCTCAAAAATATCTTGATAACTTATTAGATACAATCAATAGTGATTTTGAAAGTAGAAAAACTTCAGCACTTAATAATTTAGAAGAAAGTGTTCAATCATTATGTGATGATATTAATACAAAACTATCAATTTAAGAATTTTTGATAAGAGTAATTTTCCTTTTTATAAATGAACAGTTTTTATACAAACTCGAAAATATGGAAAATTTTGATCAAATTTTTACTTTAATTGCCGAAGAAGAAGGCATTAGTTTAAATACCGATATTTTAGAAACAGGTTTAATTAATATTCTTGCGTTAGTTGGTCTTTTAATCTTTGTAGGTAAAGACTTTTTAGGTTCTTCATTAGAAGAAAGAAAAACAACTATTCTTCAAAATGTACAAGATGCTGAAGATCGGTTAAATGAAGCGCAAAAACGATTAACAGAAGCGCAAAAACAGTTAAACCAAGCACATGTCGTAATTAATGATATTAAATCAGAGACTTTAAGTACAAAAAAAATTATGCTAGAAGCTGGTGCTGTTGAGGCACGAAATGATTTAAAATTCCGTTTCGAACGTGCTGTATCTGCTTTTAAATCAAAAGAACGACAAATTTTCTTTGAAATTAAAGAGCAAATTACTTCATTAGTATTAACTCGTACTGTTAGTCGTGTAAAAGAAACATTTACACAAAATAAACCAACAGCAAAACTAATTAATAATACTATTCGAACATTAGAATTACCGTCATAACCATGAGTAAAAATCCATTAGCATTAAAAGTTGCAGCGCCTTACGCTCGCGCACTTTTTGATTTCGTTAACGCGACAGAGACTCTATTTGAAGTTACGTCAGATATTCAAAATATTCAAGGTTTATTATTTAAATCTCGTGAATTATTTAAATGTTTACAAAATCCATTGGTAAGCGCTGAAGCGAAGCAAGAGATTTTAGTTAAAGTAGTGGGAGAAAAAATGAATGAAGAAACTCTTCAATTTTTAACTACTTTAATAAGACGAAATCGAATCAATTTATTACCAACAATAATTTTTAGCTATTTAGAGTTAGTGTATAAAACAGCAAATTCTAGAGCTTTTCAAATTGTTTCAGCCAAAGATCTTTCAAATGGTCAAAGAACAAGATTGATCAAAAAAATTAAATCAATCGCTAAACATAGCCGGATCATGATTCAATTTAATACTGATGAAAGTTTAATTGGCGGTTTCCTAATTAGAAATCAGGGTAAAGTAGTTGATTATACAGTAAAAAATAAATTAAAAATATTAGCTAAACAATTAGATAGTGTTTTAGAAATTTAATTAGAAATAAAATCTTTTATTAATTTTTTAACCTTAAATATAATACAATGATAAAAATTCGTCCAGACGAAATTAGTAGTATTATCCGTGAACAAATTGAAAAATATGATCA
>JAVCKV010265021.1:0-15088 GCA_032274145.1 Herpochondria borealis
ACCATTAGATGTACGGCCGGTAGGAAGTGTCTTGGAAAACCACTTTATCATCCTTTCCGAAGCCAGCCATTCGAAAAGGAGCGAATTGCCGAGCAGGCTTAGCCACAGCGTTACCATGTTCTACGAACGCATGCTCGCGTTTAGGGGGGAGGCGTGACTTTGATATCACTTTGGGACTGCACGTTATAATTAAGTCAGATGCAAGTGTACACATCGTCTCTACATTTCGCGTGACATAAAACGCATAGATACTTTATCCGAATGTTTGCTGTAGCCTCTCTGTATCTAGTTGCTCAGACCAGGTCCTGGTTCTGCACGCTTGTTGTTGTGAACTTCAACGTCCTCCGAATCAGAGAGGACGAAAGAGTTTTCTACCATTCCGTCCGTCACGACGAATCCGCTTGATTTGCACACTTTGACAACAAAATCAACCAAACAACTATTCTTCCCGGTTCCTGTTGGAGTCTCGTTCTTGAAGCCCTGTAGTTCGTTCTTCAAAATGAAGCAGTGAACAACTTGATTGACAGTATAACCATGGTCCAACAAGACTGCGCGAAGCTCCTTCACATATTCAAGCTTAAGGGAGTGCTTCTTCTTGGATACAGTAAATTGTAGAGTAACCAATATTTCGTTGTGATAGAGTGCAACGTCGAAACAGCCCTGGTTCCACTTCAAACACCAGATGACCATCACCCCTTCGACAGTTTGGGGCACTTTCAGAGACTCTCCATCGTATGATGCCTCAATTTGAGGTATGAACTGTATCCCCTCTTTTGTTTTATGTGGCGAGAGGTGTCTTCGGGAGTTTCTTGATGCGGCTTAGCTGCTGCAATTCGAAAGCCCACCCTTGCAGAGACGGGTTACCAGTCGCACTGGCAATTGCAGCTACCGCCTCAATTAAAGACTCATCGCACTTCTCGTATGCTACCATGAGAATGTACTTGCTCACTGCCACGCACAACCTGGCACCGTTAACGGTGAACTGTTGCATCAGCGAATTGACAGCAGCGGAGGAGGCCGAAGGGATGTCAGTTGTGTTGAAAGGTGTCCAATCTTGCACCATCTTTGCCAGTTTGTCAAGCTCCACCTTGAGATTCGCAATGGTACGCGAAAACATGAAACGTGCACAACCTCCAGCATAAAAGTATTTGTACTTGGCGTAGCGAGTCAAGACGTCAGAGGTGATTCCACCTTCCATTTCTGGACTTGGTACATAAGTCTCATCCTCCAATTGAGCAGGCAATTCATCATCAGACTCTGCTTCGACTTCCATCTGGGTTTCTGGTTCAGCTTCTTCGTCGTCCTGGGGTTCCTCGGTTTCAACCCTCTTGCTCCACTCCGATGCATCGTGGTGAAGCAAGTCTGGAAGCAGGTTAGCTTGGAGGAGCTCTGTAAGGCAGTTGACGTATCCCTCCAACTTCCAAGAGTCAAGTGATTCCTCCATCATGCCGGCATCCTCTCCAATGAGATCTAAGTCTCTGATGCGGAAGGCTAGGGACGTCACATACACCACCTTGATAAGCACTAGATTCCGTGCTTGTTCCGTGTTGATGACGCGAAGTACTTTCGCGCTCTGATCCACTTGTTGTCGCATGCCATCGAAGACGCACAAGTGAAACTTTTTTATGTCAGGCCTCTTGAAATACTCATCCAGCTCGTCGCCAAGCTTATCTGGGTTGACACCACTCTTCTCCCAGATAACCGTCTTGTTGTGAAATACGTGGACGTCACAACGTTCATTCTCCCTAAAGTTGATGATTAATACCCGTCGCGCTGTGTGAGCTGCGAGCATTCTTGCCCACAGTGTGACGAAAGAAGTTTTGCCGCAACCTGGCGGACCACTCAGATAAAAGCGACGAAGTGATTTAGTCCTCAAAAAACGGTTGAGCTTGGAGAATAAAGCCCGAAGCTCTGGTCGCACAAATATTGGCGTTGCCACAGCACGAGGGCCAAAAGGAGTGGCTTGCACTTGATGGAATTTCACGACATTGCCTGCTTTGGGCAATTTGCCGGGGACTTCTTCCTGGTCAAGTAACTCTGAAGTTACTAGATTCAACCCCATTTCCAACGTGAGCGCACGGAGCCACAGCAAACAGGAAGGGAAATTCACCAAGTGTTGTGCTCTTTCAACAAGCGGAAAGCCACTCGAGGGTGTTTTGATTGATGGTTGCGGTTGCGTAATTGATTGAGCGTTGAGATCTGCTGCAACAATTTGGCCAAATTTGAAATTTGAAATTGGTGCATCTTCCTTCCTTTGCTGCTGATCGGTCTGTACTTCATCCGTCCAATGTTGCCTGTCGTGCCCAACTACACATAGTCTAGTACAGTAGATAGAGTCTACCAGCAGCGCGCCAATTAATTTCGAATTTTGCAACAGTCGAATCTTCACATCGAATCCTTCCACGACGCCTGTTTTCGAAAACTGGACGACAACTCATCAAACATAAGGAAACATGTACCCACGCAGTAAGATGTGTTTTCAAATTATCGGTCCCATAATATGCCATCGTCGCTGCAACGTCGGTCATCCAAAACTCGAAAATGGTCAAACCCCATCTCCTGTCCAAGAGGCTTCATGGCTTCTTCTTGCGGCGCTCTTTCTCTAAGCACTCCTCCCGACCCTGGTACATTTTGGGGTTCCAAAGTAAAACAAAATATCAACGTTATCAGCAACAAGAGCAGCAAATGACTGCCCAAATCCAAAAAGACGCCAGGGCGAGCCATCAAATGGACCGACACAAGAACATTCATGGGGCATATCTCGTCTTCATGAGTTGGAAGAGTTTGCAAGAGCAGGTTGAGCAGAAGCTTGATGAACAGGATTGCATGGATCAAGCGCATGGTTTTTTTTTTGAAAACGAGCAACGCAGATGCTCATGGGAGTACACTTACTCAAAGCTGACATCTTTCAGAAGCGGAATCTTGACGAAACACAATGTTCCGTGGGTTCATGTCCCCTTCGGGAAACTCGTGAGGAAAGGGGGGCGACGATTGCTATTGAGCGCCATTGACGACGATGACTCCATTCCAGAAGAAGGTGACCAGCATGGACTCCCAGTTAACCTGAACGTGCTGTTTGTGGACGACGACCTAATACTCCGAAAATTGTTTGGGCGAGCTGTGAGAAAGGTGGCTCCAGGATGGAGCGTTCAGGAAGCTTCCAATGGAGAGTCGGCACTTCGAATAGTGGACGAGAAGCAGTTCGACTTGATATTCATGGATCAGTATATGACCAGCGTGGAGAAGCAGCTACTAGGAACAGAGGCAACTCGTGCCTTGAGAGCAAAAGGGGTTAGTGCAAGAATTTGTGGGTTATCAGCGAACGATGCAGAGCAACTGTTCTTGGATGCTGGAGCAAATGCGTTCATGTTCAAACCATTCCCATGTGAGAAGGACGCGCTGACCAAAGAACTTCTCCGCATACTGTACAAAGATCACTCGAAGGTGGAAGCATAGGTGAGGCTTTCCTTGATGAAAGACGAGTTTACATTAATGTGGCGAAGTGAACATGATGGTCAAAGTCGTCACGTGATGAAAGAACCATTCAGTATTAATAGATGTATTGATAGAGAGTTGGAGAGCTACTAGTACGAAGGAGTGAAAGTCATCTTGCTCGAGCTGATGCAATGCGCAGCAGTTAGTACATCACGGCGTCCAACCATTGTACCTGTACAACCATTAGATGTACGGCCGGTAGGAAGTGTCTTGGAAAACCACTTTATCATCCTTTCCGAAGCCAGCCATTCGAAAACGAGCGAATTGCCGAGCAGGCTTAGCCACAGCGTTACCATGTTCTACGAACGCATGCTCGATTCCGCACGATTAGAGGTGTTTTCGTCACAGGCAGAGTGAGCTGGGATCGTATCTTCCAGAGGAGCTAGTGGTTCCCTACAACCCACGCGCTATCATAGGATTTGCATGTTCTTTCTACCGGACGACCGAGTTGAGACGTGCATGTCCATTAGAGAATTTGTAGATTTAGTGACCTTCCCTTACACGTTTAGAGAGACAACAGTTGTAACGAGAAGACGCGTTTAGGGGGGAGGCGTGACTTTGATATCACTTTGGGACTCCCCAGATTCAGTCAGATAAAAGCTTGATCTCTTGGTGACAGGGAAATGATCTAATCATCTCTCGCCAAACTCCTCAGAGGCTGAACGTTGCCGCATCTGCGAATCAATCCTCACAGCCGAAACACTCGACGTACCTACCAACTGCCCAGCTGTAAACTGGATTATTTACTGAACTCCTGGGCGAGAAACAGTCAGCAGCAACGGTGGAGGGGTTGGGACAGCGCGAACAACACTAGACACATGTACAAGCTACACTCCAATAATTTGCAGACTTCTCTCCCTCCACTAGCAATGCATTTCGACACACGAGAGCTAATAACTGTTATGTATACCGATTTTAGTCCACGCTGCTAAGTATACTGTGTTATTCCCTCCCGCCGCTTGTTGAATAGATCGTCATGCATGTCTCTAGATGTAGTTGTTTCTGGCGTAGGTGATGAGGTCTGTCAATGCAGGCCCACCGGCTGCTTGGTTGTCGCCGTCAGAAGTGAATGCTGGATTGAAGCTTTGGCTACTCTGCACTGCAATGATACTAGGGAAGGTTTCACCTCCCCACCAACCCCAGAACGGACCACCGGAGTTGCCAGGTTCGATGTCGATGAAGTGACCAAGAACCAGTCCACTATTGCCACCGCTGGTATAAGTTTCAGTACTCCGGATTGCACCGTCACTGGTGAAAGCAGGTCTTTGGTTTCCAGTGAGTTCACTTGGATAGCCAATATTGTCCCAAAAGGCGCCGTTATTCCACGAGCTACTGTAGGTACGAGATCCAACCCACCCAGTGAGATCTCCAATGTTGGTGTCAAGAATTAGAACTGCGTAGTCAAAAGCGACTTCGTCATCGGTGAATCCGTCATCGGTATTGACAATATCCCAATGAATGATATTTGTCACAGAAGCGACTCCAAAAGGAGCAGCACCATTGTAGTACGAAGGAGTGAAAGTCATCATGCTCGAGCTGATGCAATGCGCAGCAGTTAGTACATGACGGCGTCCAATCATAGTACCTGTACAACCATTAGATGTACGGCCGACTGTACTATATGGGTAGGAAGTGTCTTGGAAAACCACTCGATCATCCTTTCCAAAAACGGCTCGGACATTCTTGGAATGGTCGGCGTCTGGATGGGCCGGACGAATAGGCAAGTGATCTGGGGCATATCCCCTCGAATCAACATTCTTGGTGGTATCATCTCCATTGTCAGTCCATTCGCCCTTTCTGAGAGACTCTTGGATGACTGTCGAATTGATGGGGGTAACCGTCATAGGGGCTTGGTGAGATGCAACGTGGCGACCTCCTCTCAAGTTGAATGGAGTTTCAACAACGACGGAGCCCGTTGCCTCGTCGAAACGGAAAGAAACTCCATCCTTGCTATCAAAACGACCGAGTTGTACGCGAACAACAGGGACAGTCTCAGTCACGGGTGGGCTATCTTCCATATCTCGGGCAACTCCCTTCATGGTCATGGGAGGAGTTGGTGGCTCCTCCTCATCTTTTGCTCCACTAGCGCCGTGGACGACTGGAGCGAGCACAGCAGAAAGAAGCAGGAGAATTCTCATAGTAAACATGGTTGTTGTGACCAATCAATTCGACAGGAAAGATGGGTGTGCCGTTGTTCAAAGTTCAGATTGTGAGCTAATTTTCGATATTTTCGAAGCCACGCATGCAGGAGCGAATTGCCGAGCAAGCTTAGCCACACCACATGGACGCTCGATTCCGCACGTTTACAGACGTTTTCGTTGGATATCTTCCGACCCGAGGAGCTAATGTACCTATATCCACGCGCCACCATAAAATTCGCATGTTCTTTCTACCAGACGACCGAGTTGAGAACTACATGTCCATTAGAGAATTTGAAGATTTAGTGACGTTCGCTTACACGTTTAGAGGAGAGAGGTGACAGTTGTACCACGAAGACACGTTTAGGAGTGAGGCATGACTTTGATATCACTTTGGGACTCGCCCAGATCCCGTCAGATACTATGCAGACGTGATCTCTTGGTGTAAACGGGAGAATGGCTGATAATCTCTCAGAGGCTGAAAGTTGCCGCACCTGCGAATCAATCCTCACCGCCGAAAGACTCACTCGACGTCGTGCCTCCGCGCAACTCCTGTCCAAACTGCGAACTGGACTATTTACTGGGCTCCTCGATGAGAAGCAGTCAGCACCGATAGAGTGGCATCTGGGACTGGGTACGAACAACACTACTCCAAGAAGCCGTACAACAATAATTTGCAGACTTCTCTCACTCACTCCGCTAGCAGTCTGAAACGTGCTGAGATGCTGCGACAATGGCAGTGAGAGGAATTGCGGAGCAGGCGGTCACAAAGTTTATCTGCAGTTAGAAGTGGGTTCCATTGTTCAAGAAGAAAACTGCCGTGGCACTGTACACCTTGATGGCCCAGCACAACTATGATCGTTTTGGTGCTGGTGCCGCTGCAACTTTCCAAGTTCTGTGCCGTATTTCTGATCGATGTTTCTGGGTTTCCTTGCTACTTACGGGAAGTACATCATGTAGTATCTAACTGTGCGCCAAAAGCATGGAGGTCCTTCCGTTGGATCATGTACGCTTCTTTCCCGTTTCAAATCGCTGTGTTGCTATAACAAGTAGCTCTACAGTACGACTGAACTCATACATGTATGATGATCGTGTGTTGTTGTCGCTCCCATATGCTAGCTCGTGCAGCAGGAGAGAATATGAGTAAGATTTAAGGTATTGGTAGAGGTGCGCCAAGATTTGTACCACAATATCTAGTGGTACCTCCGAGAGACGAAGGTGCAGAGGCAATAGCTGCACGATAGAGACGTACGCGTGGTTCGATAGAGAACTACGACTTAGTTACTTGTGCTTCGGTACTAAGTAGCTAGAGAGAAACGTAACCAGTTTGTTAGAAGTTCCAAGTATGGCATATATAATTTAGTTATCAATAGGTCGTGTGGGATCATGAATGAATTCTGAATCTTGAACGTCGATAGCATTCCCGGATCGTGTTCTCGCCAACTTCCCTCCGCGCGCGCGCAAAGTTTCGGCTGATTTTGGTCGCCAAAATCGATTTTTGTTTGCATGTGGGTCACAAGAGATCTTTAGACCCCCCCCCTCTGGGTGACCATTGAGGTTGTGACCCAACCAATCATTGAGAGGATAAAAAGGTGCGTCCATGGTTGGTTATAAATTATAACCATGGGTACGTCACACTTCAACATTTTTTGGCGACCAAATAGCCAGCCAGGAGGTGAGCTAGAGCTGCTGGAGCAATCTTTCTTAGTCCATGACTGCCAAGTTGCAGTCGTGAGTGAGTCTATTCATTCACATTGCAGCCTGTGCTTGGTCGCTGGTTCATTATGGCTACGATATCAATAGCTACCTGTGCTAGTCCTGCGTTGATTGATTCTTAGATCTATGGTACATCTTGTTATGACTGCGCGTGCCTACTTTGCATCGAGTCACATAGCGCTCACCACGACCTGATTGATTCATGAGAGTGTAAACCAGTATACGTAAGAATCAGGCCACGTATGAAACCAATGGAAAAGACATAGTCCACGTACACTTCGCTCCTTTCTATACTACTTAGAGAGTGACGGTTGAGGAGCGTTCTCCGATAGATGCCATACTTAGGACATACTTAATGATAGTTCAATAGCAACGTATATCTGGAATCCAAATTGGTGACATTTCGAATTTTCCCTACTATGGAACTGCTACGGAGTATGCATGAGGTGGTTGGACAAAGATGGCCAACCCGACCGTTGTACGAACCGAGAGCCAATCATGACTCGACACAGCAATGCCTTGCAAGCAGTTGAGGGTAGTCGTATCGTGCGTACGTACGTCGGAAATAGTTCACGGAATTAGGGGTCAAACACTGGCATCCTCAGTCAATGTATCCGTTATTCATGTGTGAATATAATTAGTGTCGGAGTGTTGCCGAATTAGATTTATTTGGCCGGGCCACTCCGTATATTGTTTTACAGTTACGTATGTTAATCATTTTGCCGCCCTTTTAAATGGGATTCGGCGCCCATTCCCATTGAGATTGGGAAGAGTCTTGGCTAATTTCCAGGAACTCGCATGTATCATTATTTCACACAACCTTGCTTACACTCTTTGAAACAAACAAGAACGGCGACAAAAACTGCCTACACGTACACAAACAAACAACAGCGACAACAAGAAGAACAAGAACCATGAGAGACTCTCGCCGCCGTTTCAATAGCACCGACAATGACGATCCTTCGCTAGCATCGTATGGTATGGGATCAACATATGCTTCAGCGTCGTACGCGGATGTAACTTCTGTTCCTGATCATACCAGCGTCGAAGTGAGTGACGTCTACGATGACCCTCTTTCGCTAACACCAAAGGCGAAGAAACCCGCCAAGGGAAAATTGACTCGCACCCGTTCTGGAAACCGCGTCAAGTTTCGTGCTGATACAAAGGAAAAAGTACAAAAGACTGCTGGAAAGAAGAAGCGCCACAATCCCTCCTTGCCCGAGCCAAAACGAGATGATCCTGGAAGCGGAAAGTACTGGCACTGTCTGTCGTGGTTCTTGACATTTTACATTCCTGATTTCATGATTTGCAGACCTGACCACCAGTCGAAACAAGCGTGGCGTGAAAAGCTTTCCATCTTTACGATCTTTCTCTGGGCAAATATTATCTTTCTCTTCTTCTTTGGTGTCATTCCTCTCTATTTCTGTCGCATTGAAGATAATCCTCTGGCTGAGTATGATTGGTACCAACAGATTATTGATCCTACCTGCACTGTCATGGAGTATGCTTCCTACGTGATTATTTTTGCCGTTGCCTTTCTACTGGCGCTACAATGTCTCTGTTCGATTATTCTAGGATGCAGATCCTTCCAGTTCCGCATGTCGGATGATCGTCCCTTTGAACCTCGCGATTTCAAGAGTCCCGTCATGATTATGGTCCCATGCTACAATGAAGGAGAGAAGGAGTTGCGCAAGACGATCAACTCGATTCTCGACTCGAACTACCCCGAAGAACACAAGGTTCTCTTGGTGATTGCCGACGGCATCATTACAGGCCGCGGCGAATATTTCAATACTCCCGCCACGTTGGCGCGACTGTTGGGATTTTCCCTGGACAGCAAACGGGACAAGGCCTACGCCTACAAGTCGCTGGGATCGTCGAGTGAGAATCGTGCCAGTGTCTACTCGGGTGTGATGGAACGCAACGGCAAGTACCTCAAGTACATTGTGGTGGTGAAACGCGGAACACCGGCCGAGAAGGAATCGTCCAGACCCGGGAATCGTGGCAAGCGTGATTCGCAGCTCATTACGTTGGGTCTTTTGAATCGTATTCATCATGATCGTAAGAAGTCGGAGTTGGACAAGGCGCTTTGTCAGGCGTGCAATGATTTGGGTATGCCGGCGGAGAACCTGGAGTACATGTTGGCGATTGATGCGGACACTCGAGTCAGTGTTGGTTCTGTGTCTCACATGGTGTACAATATGAATCAAAAGCGCAGTGTGCTTGCCTGTTGTGGTGAGACCAAGGTGGACAACAAGACTGCCAGCTGGGTGACGATGATTCAAGTCTATGAGTAAGTCAGCGGTTGCTTGTCCAGACACGGATCCTTGCACTGCATCAACTAACATGAGAAAATTCCTCCATCTACACAGATACTTTGCAAGTCATCATTTGAAGAAGAGTTTCGAGTCCATCTTTGGAACTGTTACTTGTCTTCCTGGATGTTTTACCATGTACCGTATCACTGCCGATGATGACCGTGCCCTCATCTCCTCTGACGCTATCTACCAGCAATATGCCAGAAACGATATTGATTCGCTGCATGAGAAGAACTTGTTCCACTTGGGAGAAGATCGTATGCTTACCACGCTTCTCCTCAAGATCTTCTCCGACATGAGCCTCTCTTTCGTTCCTATTGCTGCATGCTGGACTATCGTACCAGACGAGTTCAGGATTCTTCTCAGCCAACGTCGTCGCTGGATCAACTCTACGTTCCACAACATGTGGGAGCTCTTGAAAGTGAACACCATGTGTGGATTCTGCTGCATCTCCATGAACAGCATTGTTTTGATTGATCTTTTCTTCACCCTCGTTCTTCCATCTGGAATTATCTACGGTGTGGCTTACATCTACACGTCGATTGTGGACGGAGGCGAAGTCTCCAGCATTACGCTTGTTCTCTACGCAGTTCTTATTGGATCTCAGGTACTCATTTTCCTGGTTCGATCAAGATTCGACTACATTTTATGGTTTGCGATCTACATGCTTCTTGGCATTCCAGTCTTTTACTTTATCCTTCCAATCTATTCTTTCTGGCATATGGACGACTTTTCCTGGGGGACGACTCGTCAAGTTGCTGGCAAGAAGAAGAGTCAAAGAAATCTCAAGGCTGCTGCCGCTGCTCCACCACCACCTGCCAAAAAGCAAAAGCCTGATGCCGGGGAGGAGAGACCCGAGGCCAGTGCAGCACCTGCCGCTGCGAGACGCGCTGGTGGTGACACCCGACGAGAACGACGCCCTTCTTTGGGAGAGGATCATCACACAAAGCTCCAGGCGATGGGTGCTGGCCAGATGAGCAATTCGCGGTCATGGGAGGATGGATACCCTACTACCTCCAGTCACGGCTCGTCTTCTTCGGGTAGCGGCAACAAGAAAAAGGCGGGTAGAGGACGTTCGTACATGAACAATAAGTATTCCACCCACGAGGAGGAGACTGCTGCTCGCACTACTACTCGACCCACTACTGGGCCGGTGGACCTGGATGATGTCTCTGACATTGAGATGCAGAGCCCAATTGCAGCTGCCAAGCGCACCGGGAGTGATCCTCCAGCCTTTTCTCCCTTTAACGAGGGAAGCGTCTTTGATACTGATTTTGCCAGCCTTGACAAGAACGACTTTGACGACGATGATGATAACAGAATTGTCATTTGAGGAGGTGTGCCTCCATTACTACCTACAACCACTACATGTATTTGATGTCTGGCTTGTGCCGTAAATTTAGATCGCAACGCTTATGTTTGATATGAGGTGGTGTTATATCTTGGGTTATATTATGATTTGAGAATCTGTAAGAGTTGACTTGTCGGCATGTACGACTTGGCGCGCCCTGCTAGCGCCTCATCGACATTAACATCATAGAAATCCAACTCCAGAGAGATTAGGCGTAGCGCGAGATGAACAAGAAGCAGAATATGAACTCAAGAGCTGTTCGTGAGTGCTTTCATGTGACCTTTCGCGAAAACGCAGTGGTTCACACGGGAAAGAGAGACTATTATTCGTCAGGACACACCGTAGTTGTGCAATATGTCGTCTAGAATCATGTTGGGCGTTTTACTTAGAGCTCACAATACCCAAAGTGATATGGCTAAGAGAAAATTTGCTTACTTAGAAGACGAAAAGGATACTTTTTCAGAAATATGCGAATCGAAGTGACATAAACGACAAATTGAACACTTAAATGACAAGTTGATGGGACAGAACTTTCGTGAATGGAAATAAATGAAAGGATAGCGGCGCGTCGCAACAGGACTAACTGGTAGCACAGAAGGGGGCAGTTCATTGTCTCATTGCAAGAGATTTTGCTGTTCAGCAAAGATGAAGGTTCTCTTGATGTTCTTCTGTTTGATTCTCCTCGCTGCTTCGTATAGCGTGTCTGCTGTTTCGCACACGGAGGAGGTGTTGCTCGTGGGACCATCGGTGTCGCCATCTCCCCATGTCGTCGAGGAGAAGACCTCTCTGGCGCGCATTCTGCAAGCATCACCCCAGCCTCTCCAACCTGTCCAACCCGTTCAGCCTGTTCAGCCCGCTCCCCTGTGCATTTCTGGTGCGGTTCGATACATTGAGCCGCCCCGTGAAGGCGTCCTTATTACTCTCCTTACCCAAGAAGACGGCGACACGGTGACATTCACCCACACTGACAGCAATGCAAATTACATCTTTTGCAATTTGCAAGAAGGAAGTTACATTGTTGTTGAGACCAACCGTGTCGGCTACGAGGATAGGTCCGACAGCGACAACACTATTTTTTTAACACTGTCGTCGTCAGGGGGGAACTCTACGAACAACGTCTTCTACGATGGCCTCTATGTCGAACCGGTTCAACCTACTCAGGCCATCCACCCCCCTCCACCCACTCAGCCCCCACGCTTCGTCCGACCGTTTGGGCAGATGCGGCCGGTTCAGCCAGTTCAACCTGTTCAACCGGTTCAACCCGTTCAACCCATCCAGCCTAGCACCAAGCCGGTTCAACCGGTTCAACCCGTTACTAGTAGGCCATCCTTGTCTCCGTCTGGATCCTTTCTTCCCTCGATGACTAGCCGCCCCTCTGGTACCCAAATTGACGTTCTTCTCAAGTTCACACTTGATAATTGGCCCAGAGAAACGGGCTGGAGGATTGAAAGCGCGGAGGGAGATATTGTATATATCAAACTGCCAGGAACGTATTCCATTCGACCAGGTGTTGTCGTCGAAGAGCTGTTAATGTTGGAGGATCATCGAGAGTATATCTTCTACATCACGGATACTGCCCGCGATGGCATTGGAGGAGATTTCGGCATTGATGACCACATTGGAGAGTTTCGCCTTTACCGAGGAGCTGCTGAGAACACAGATCAAATTCTCGTTGGCTACAGCGACACCCTTGCTTCCTTCCAAGATGAATGGAGCGCTACATTCAAAACTGATGAATTCCTTCCCCCAACAATGTTCTCAGCTATTTTCCCAACTATTTCTCCGTCGATGGGACCGTCCGGCTCCATGGCACCCTCACTATCTAACAGCCCCTCTAGTCCCACAGTCACTGTGCTTCTCAAGCTCTCACTCGACCACTTTCCAGATGAAACCGGCTGGAGAATTGAAAATGCGGGCAATGATATTTTGTACGAAACAGAACGTATGGCTTATGCTGGCAACAAACGGGGCGAGGTCATCGAAGAACTGTTGACTTTGGAAGATCATCTAGACTATGTCTTCTACATCACAGATGCTTATGGTGATGGCTTTGGGGGAGATGATGACAATACCCCACGAAGCGAACCCTCTGGGGAATTACGTCTTTATCGCGGAGATGTTGAAAATGACAATCAAATTCTTGTCGGCTACAGCGACCTTCTCTTTTCCTTCGAATATGAATGGAGTGCTACATTCAGGACTGATCAATTCCTCCCCCCTGGCATGTTTTCAGTTGCCTTTCCAACTATTGCTCCGTTGAATGCGCCTAGCAGTCCCTCCGACGCCCTTGTTAGTGTTCTTCTCAAGTTTGTGCTGGACGTCCACCCTGGTGAAACTGGCTGGAGGATTGAGACCACGGATGGTAATGTTGTCTATGTGGTGCAACCTGGAATTTACAAGAACCAGCCAAGTGGTACTGTCATCGAAGAAATACTCATATTGGAGGATTCTCGAGAGTACGTTTTCTACCTCCTGGATAGTTTTGGTGATGGCTTGTTCGAAGATTTGCATCTCTTCCGAGGCATTGTTGAAGACTCAGAGCAAACTCTTGCGTACTACGATGCTCCCAACCCAGACGAGCTCCCAATTGAAGTTGTCGTGGGACTGCGCGATTTCAGGTGGAACACCACGTTCAGCACCAATGTCTTCGTCGCAGACTTCCCGACGCAGGCTCCAACGTTGTCGACAATGTCCTACGCTCCCACTGCATCTGAAATGGTGCCAATCTCGTTGAAGCTGCGATTTACGACAAATGATGTACCTTGGCGATTTGGATGGAGGCTTGTGGACTCAAGGACGGGGTTAGGGATCTATGGTGTTGAACCTGGCACTTATTTCTCACCTACCAAGTATGTCTCTGAACTCCTTTTGAGAGTTGGTGGTGAATATGAACTGAACCTCATCAACGAGTACACATATACTCGCGAGGACAACTCCGGGCTATCGTACAACAGGGGCAACGACTTCTATGGCAACCTGACCGTCTACTACGGATCCGAGGAGGATCCAAACAAGACTTTGGCTCATTATAGCCCAGAACACTGCAGGTTGTACAACTGGGCGAATACGCAACACGTGATGAAGTTCAACTTTGTGGCTTCTCAGGATGCACTTATCGATGTTCCACGTGTTGCAAATGTTCGCCCTGCACCGTTTTGCCCGCAAGACTATTCACCGCCAATCTCTCCCGTTGCTCCTCAGGTTGCTATTCCACTATCATTCTTCGAATTAGAGCAACCAGTCCAGCCAGGCCAGCCAGTCCAGCCCGTTTTTCCCGTTCAACCGGTTCCATACGTGCTACCTCCTGATATCCAGCCAGTCATATCACCGAGTCCCAGCAGCACACCAGTCGTGCCAGTTTTGTTGAAGATTGCCATTGTGGACGATCCGCAAGGCGTGCGTTGGGAACTGGATGGGCTTTCGAGTTCCCTCTTCTATGGAGCAGAGGAAGGTGACTATACTAGCAGGACCACATACACTACTGAGATCGACTTGGTTGCGGGTGCTGGATATCGCCTCGACCTCTGGGATGTTCGTCGTGACGGCGACGGGTTCCGCGGCAATCTAACTGTCTATTTTGGGACTGAGGAAAAGGCAGACCAAATCCTGGCATATTACAGCCCTGAACACTGTGGTTTCAAGACTGAAAGGATGGTATTTACTTTTGTGGCATCAGAGGATACCGTTTTCGACGTTCCATACGTCGAGCCGCCAACTGTTGCACCTCAGCCTCCTTCTCAACCCCAGCCATCATCAGTCCCAGTTGTTGGGACGCGGTATTGCCCAAACATGTCTAATACACAAACTTTTCCGGTGGCTCCCATTGCCATTCCTGTCTCACAAACGCCATTTTTTCCACTGGCACCTTATAGAGCAACAGTTGCACCAGTGCCAATACAACCAACACGACAGCCATCCCCAAGGGTCCGACCTGTCCAGCCAGTCCGACCTGTCCAACCTGTCCAACCAGTCCAACCAGTCCAACTAATTCAACCAGTCCAGCCTGTCCAGCCTGTGCAACCTGTGCAACCTGTCCAACCAGTCCAACCAGTCCAACTAATCCGTCCTAC
>JAVCKV010265132.1:0-15084 GCA_032274145.1 Herpochondria borealis
GTAGAGTAGAGGGGCGAGAGGGGGCTGCGTGTTAGCAATCACAGGAGGAGAGAGGGCTTTTTAAGAGTAGAGCGTCGCTCGTGATTTACCTTTCTTGTTCTTCGGCTGCTACAGCAGACTCTCTCTTCATACTACGAGAAGATATTGATTGATTGCTTGTTGGGAGAGGCGAGCAATGGATGCCAGAGAGAGGGTATGTAGTGAGCAATGATTGGAAGTTGGTTGTGCTGGTATAAGAAAATAGGAGCAGAATCAAAGTGCTGGTTGGCGTTCTAGTTGTTTTGAGTGCACTTTCGAAAAGAACAGAAGCGGAACAGCCATAAGTAAATATCGTCAGAATTTCTAAGGAAAACTTTTAACACCATACTTGGAGATGTCCTTAAGCAACGACAGTCATTTTCTTCCATTTTGAGAAGATTGGCAAAGAGAAGTCGTCCTTTAGGAACTGATTCCCTCTCATATATATCAAAACACGTCATGGGGATGGTCTTGCAGAGCCTTTTGGTTCGATGAGGTCATACTGTAAGTAAGTATGCCTGCATGCGGATAAGTTCCTAAGCACTTCTATCCTCTCAATCTAGCTGTTTCGGACATCACTTGCTTGCTAATAACAGCTGTTTTCGACAGAATGACCATGCGGTCATACATGCACACGTACAGCAAGTCTCGTGGATGTCTCACCACCATCCAGTACACAGGTATGTACTGTATCTGTGAGCGACGTGTGAGTTGAGAAGGCATGTGTGCGGCGCGGGCGGCCGCCAGTCTATTTTGGCACGACCAGAAGAGTCGAGAACTATCAAGACCAATGGTGGCTGTCAGAACATAGTCTACCTATACTTACTGTACCTTGTTTGAGCTCTCGTCAGTTCGTTGCCACCACAACCATCCTACGAGAACAAGCAGGACCACATAAAAGACTACTCGTACGCACTTACCTTGTTCAGTTTCGGTCACAAACAAGACGCAGTCTCAACCACACTCGTGTTCTTCATACTTGGAGTATTATGAAAGCTCGTGGCGATATATACAGTCTGGATATCATCTTCTCGTCGTGTAACGTCGTGTATTTACTACAACAAGAACACTACTTGCTAGAAAGAAGACCACTTGGCGGAGGATGCCTCGCGCTACTCTACCACCAGAGACGTGGAGGCCACCAGAGACGAAGAAGTCGAAAGAATCAATGTCTCAGGACAAGAAAAGTCTCCTGGCGGGTAGGCGGATCAATTGTTTGCTAACAACAATGTGCTCTGCCTTTTTTACACAGCAACCGAAACAGAAAGATTTGCTGAATCAATCATTGCCCTACTCTAGTCTTGGAGAATAGTATGCGAGCCGAGAGCCCTCGCCACACTGATTGCTTCCTTTATGATGCCTCGGACTGCTTCTTTAGTGGCAAACTCACCCAACCTGCCCAGTGCGGCCTTGTCCAACGACTCCAGCATCCGTATTATCACCATCTTTAAAAAAATAGAGCGGATTCCAGAAACAACTTGCGGTAGGTTCGGGTCTGCGCAATCAAGCCTAGCTTGCCACTTGAGTCACTACGCAAAAATTGGCGACCAGACATCACTTTTTCGCCCGGAGGGAGGTAGGTAAGGAATCCATGGTGGCAAGCGAAATCAAGGCACTTTCTGATACTTGATTCTTTTCCGAAAACAAATGGAGCCACGCATCGATACGAGCAGGGAAGTCTGAGAGAAGGAATTGCAGCACCGGATGCGTACCAAAGGTATCCGGGGCGTTGCAGTGATCGAGAAGGAACTTGACCGCATCGTCTGACGGGTTAACAACATTCGTGTATCTGGTTGTTGACATACAGATGGAAACTGTCCTCGAGCTATCGATCTGTTCTGCGTAATGTACTACTCTGGTGTACCATTTTATTGACGAATAGCTACCGTGGTTTGTTGTTATAGAAGTGCGTGCTGCCGCGAGAGAACGTCTAAAAGACAGAGATTGTAGTCAGTGGCACTCATTTTGTTTCCAGGGACAATAAACGCCTTGGTTGTTATGACTCTGTGGGAGCTTGAGGAGGTCGTTTGCAAGCACCATCCGTATCGATTGGCGGCGGTGCTGTATCTTCTTGTCATATGAGGTTTGGGCCTGCCAAGTCGCTGCATGCTGGAGGACTCAGCTGGATGAAGAAGAGCTTCTGTTAGAATCGCTGTTGATGGCTGATAAAGTTGCGACCATGTTGGTGGCTCTCTTTCTGGCACGACATGCCAGTCTCAGAGCACAATCCCTTGCAGCTCCTAGTGATACATTCATACAGTAGAATTGAAACACCACCACGTTACGGGCCCATGATGAACTTGAATGAGAAGAGACTACATACGGACTGACTGCCCATTGGAGCGGCGGTAACATGATTCTCCTTCTCTGCCCCTACCTTGTCGTTGTCTCTCGCCGCCTATCGAGATTTGTTCGTGGCGGACATGACAGGCTTTCGACTCTTAGTGCACGCTCGCTCCGATTCGAGCAAAGGATGTGTCCTGGGCGTTGTGTGAGCTTGGTGTGTGGCTCGTTATGGACGATGCTGCCACTTGCGCGAGGCAAACGGTTCCTGCCTGCATGTGAATTGTGGACCACGCTTGCTCCCCAAAGTATTGCGAGACAAAGGGTTCCTGTCTGCATGTGAATTGTGGACTACGCTTGTTCCTCAAAGTAAAGGGTACGATCTGACTCTTGCCCAGGTCCAACTCTCAATATCTCTAGTAGAGATACATATATTATCTCGTGCGTGAAGCTTGCGGATTCAGTGTTCTTCATGAACTTGGACGAAGTGACACTGTCATTGGAATTCAAGGATGATGAAGACAGGCGGTAAAGGTTGTCGGTGTTCCCAATCCTTCCGCGTGCAGCGTACCACGGTGTTGGAAACAGCTGGGGGGGGCGTAGCTTGAACGACTTCTCTAGAACTTAGCACTTGAGCTCATACATGTATGAGCCTCACAAAAGCTACAGTAGACTATTCATCCTGACAGAATTCTTGCAGACACGTGCCAATTGGTAGTGATTGCCTTGGCATCGGCTTATTCAGAGCACAATGCCGTCAAATGACTCTATTTGGGTCTTAATTCTTGATGGTTTCATACTCTGGAGTAGGTTACAGTCCAGCTTGGATTTGTCAATAAATACTAGCCAGGCCTCCACACTTTTTAGGTGAGAGTCATATTATTTTGGTTTCAAGTTCAAGCATCGCGTCCGCCTTTTGTCTCATTGACTGTATCACGGATGAACAAGATTGCTGAGCATTGATGCGCTCCAACTGTCATACAACAGGCTTTGTTGCCCGCACCGCAAGGCACAACACCACCGAGGAATTGGCAAGAGCATCAGTCAATTTTGGCGCAAACTAGATCTATACATTCAGCCCTCAGTCCCAGTGGTGGAACGATGGACTTGTCAGCAATCGCGAAACGAAACAGCCGCAGAGTTTGGCTTGGTCGCGTTCTTTTCCCTCTATGCTTATGTGCTGTTGCGGCCATCTTGGGTGTGTTGGCGCACTTCTTTCTGAAGCGAGGTGAAACAGAATTAGGAGAGACGCAGTTTGAATCAATTGCAGATCGCGCTCTCTCTACAGCGCAGGGTATCATGATTCGAAAGAGATTGGGTACAGGCTCCATGGCCTCTGTCATTGCGAATGTCAACCCCGATGCAGATGGTTGGCCCTTTGTGACTGTCAAGGGATATGAGGAGATATCTACGAACTTAATTGCAACATCATCTGGACGTGGAATGGCATTCTGTCCTTTGGTGACCCCCGAGCAGTTGTCAGACTTTGAAGACTTTGCCTATGACTTTTATGAGAACTCGAGAGTGCCTCCTCTCCCCAATGGAACCGGTGTTAGCTCATTTGGTAAGGGAGTATGGGGCACCGACCCAAGCTTGAACACCAGCGATAACAGATACCATGAAACGGATGGAAGCACCCCGTATGCCAGCCCCAACAAGATTTTTGCCCCCGTCTTGCACCACAACACGGGTTCGCACCCTGTCTTGATGCTCAATGTACACTATCAAGAGACTCGCGGTGTCATTATTGATGACATGATTGACTGTGCTCGGGAGCGAGGGGCAACAGGAAACTTGTCAACAGAATGCATCTCCATTACAGATATGCTATATCTTGCAGATCAAGATAGGAGTAAGGGACCAGGGGCTTTGATTTTGCAACCAATCTATCCAGCATCCAATGCGACAGTGGTAAGTCATACATACACAGTTGCTAGTCGTGCAATGTATTCTATATCCCTGTTGTCTCATCTCTTGGCTCTCTTGAACGGAATGCAGCTAACAGGAATTGTGGCCTCCTCAATTGTCTGGTCAGAAGTGTTGGAGAATATTTTTACAGATGAAGTCAGTGGCATTGACTGCACGGTCAAGACTGAAACCAAGTCATATACGTTCTTCGTCAGGAATGGAGTTGCATATGTTCGGTAAGCACCCTTTGTTCGTGCTGATACAGCTTCTATCTTAGGCTTTGCAGTGCTAACAGCCCTCGCCATCCCATTGTAGAGGTGAAGGGGAACATTTTGATCGCCATTATGAAAGCTACCGAATGCAGATCTCCTTGACAGCCCCAGGACTCTTTAGCGATAAGTCTGCAACCTACACCCTGTCTCTCTATCCCAGCGAGGACTTCTTCGCCGTCTACAGCACCAACAATCCAACTCTGGCAGCTGTTGGAGCCGTCATGATCATTTTGCTCACTTCCCTGGTCTTTTTTCTCTACGATTTCTTTGTACGAAAAGAGTTTAATGCCAAGCGGGAGCTCCTCGAAGCCAAGCGCATGTTTATGCGCTTTGTTTCGCACGAAGTCCGAACCCCGCTCAACTCGGTTTGCATGGGATTGACGTTGATGCGCGATGAGATGCATACATCCCTGGGCATTCGTGAAAAGGGATGGGACGCTACTACCGCTATTACGCCGAGAGCCACGGATACCGTGAGCAGCAAGAAGATGTTGGAGATGCTGCATCTGGCAGTAGACGTTTTCAACAATGCGCAGAGCTCGGTGGATGTGTTGAACGACTTACTGAACTACGACAAGATCGAAATGGGAACTCTCACGTTGGAGTTATCTGTGATTCCAATCTGGAAGCTGATTGAGAAAACTGCCACTGAGTTCAAGTCGCCGGCAGCGAAGAAGAAGATCAAGTTCGAGATCGACTTTAGTCCGCTGTACGAGAAAACGCAAGGAGTGTCCGATATGAATGCGAGGCACTTGGCTCAGGAGGTGAAGGAAGCCAAGGTTATTGGAGACCCGATGCGTATAATTCAAGTCATTCGTAACCTCATCTCGAATGCAGTTAAGTTCACGCCAGAAGAAGGTAAGACCCTTTTTATACACCCTGATGATATGGTTATTTGCCACACGAGTGTCTAACATGTTGTTGCTTACTCAGGTGCCTTGGTTGTGCGTGCCAAATGGCAAACAAAAAAGGAGAAACGGCAAGGTAGTAGAACCCTTGGCACAAACTTCAGAAGTAAGAATTCTCATACTGAATTTACCTTGGCAACCGAGCATGTCGTCGAGTATGCTGTGTTGGGACACGTTGAACTGTCGGTCACAGATACTGGAGCTGGAATGTCAACTGATCAGCTGTCGCAACTATTCGGTGATGGCATACAGTTCAATGTGAATGAGCTACAGGCTGGTCAGGGAAGTGGTTTAGGCTTGTACATCACCAAGGGTATAGTGGAGCAACATGGTGGTAGTCTACACGCGCACTCGGAAGGTTTGGGAAAGGGGACGACCTTTACAATGACTCTTCCATTGCATCATGTACCAGACGACGATGAAAACGCGGATTGCGAGTCTCCCACCATCTCCTTGTCAGATAGTGACTTGTGCGAAGAAGAGCTAGCGGAGCCGGCAAAACCGGTTTCGCTTCGTATCCTGATTGTAGACGATGCTCTGACCAATCGCAAGCTGCTGAAACGGTTGCTGGAGAAAAAGGGTCATCGTTGCGAACTTGCTCAAGATGGTCAGGAAGCTGTTGACCGAGTGACATCTGCCATGAAGGAGGACTCTCCATATGATTCAATCTTGATGGATTCTGAGATGCCTGTCATGAATGGCCCGACAGCTACAACAGAGATTCGGCGTCTAGGCTGTGACTCGTTCGTTGTTGGAATAACGGGCAATGTACTGCCGGAGGACGTAGCTCACTTCAATGCCTGTGGAGCAAATGCAGTGTTGCCAAAGCCATTTGAAATGTCTGATCTTGAGGATATGTGGTTTGAATATGGCGTAATCGGGCGAGTGCGGCGAGATAGTAAAACTAGGTAACTATACTTTACGTTTTGATCATGCTCAAAGTTAAACACTGGGTGTAACTGAGCGACCCTTTGGAGCTATACCAGCTCCCATGATTGAGCTCCTTTGCTTCACCTGTGCTCAAGCAAGCACTGGGGTTCTATTTACGTTTAGCCACTTCAGTAGTTGGAATGGTGCGTTCAAATCGCTCGGGGCAACGGTGTCGCGTTGATCACACTGAGGGCCTTCACAGATACTTCAATGGGATCATTCTAGATTGAAGAGTTAGTTTGAGAACAATGCCCACTTGACAATGCAATGATGTACAAGGGGGCGGTTGTGTACAACATGTATGGCGAAGGAAATGAAGACCACGGCCGACTGTTGCAAACCGGCTGAAGAAGACTCGAAAGGTAAAATGGCGAAGCCAGATGTGTGGCTGCGAGAAGTTGCTGTCTGAGATACTAAACGGGTTGAGCTGTCCGTCGAGAAAGTTACGCAGGAACAGCTACTCGAAACGCGTTCCTTCTCCGAGCACAATGTTGCCTACTGAAGATGCGGATAGGTGGTCTTCATTCAGCAGTTGAATAAGAATAAGTTGGCTCTCTGCACCATGCAAAGCTATGTAATCACCGAGCCACGAAAGATAGCTATTACGGTTTTTCAAGGTCTTTGCAATCATTAGGGAGACAGCTACTCCATCATCTCCCACTCTTCAGAAATATGTTGGAGTTTAATCGCAAACAATGAAATTTCCAACGTATGGGGCAGGCGCCGCTGTTTCCTCCTTCTCTTCCGGTGTCGTACAACACTGAGCCATTTTCTCCGACAGCCACTGATACTTAGCATTCGAACACCAACGATTCTGGTGGATATCCAGAGCTGCCTCAAAATACGGTTTGGCTTCGGAAATGCGATCGCGCCTCACGAGATCGAAACCAGCTTGCTCGTTTAAGAGAGCCTCCAGATGACTAGTATACCCGCTCTGGGGCAGCATGGAGAGAGTCTGATTGTAGGTGTTCATTAGGTCTTTCGAAATCGTCGACTTTTTGACTGACACTTCCACTGCACAAACAAAGGCATGAAAGGCTGCAGCGTCAGGAGAGCCCCTGCTAGCCGTATCGCGGAGTGCACGTTGGTAGGATCGAGCCTTTCTCAGATACTTTCCTTTCCCATTGGCTCGATAGAGTTCATAGTGGGTCACGGCTGAACACCACAAATATGGGATTCGTGCATACGATACCATAGCTAACTTTCCATAGGATTCCGCCATTTGGCAGTACTTCTTTGCATCTTCAAAATAGTAGAAGAAAGTCGCCAGGATGCATTTCATTATTGTGGGAATGACGGCGAGAACTGGGTGGCCGGCCTCCTTCGTCGCACGCATAAACTCGTCTATGAACGGTGTGAGAGACAAGGATTGAGAAAGTGTATGCGATACGAGCAGTAGCTCTTACCTTCCTGCATCGCCTCCCCTACAAGATGCCGCCACGCACCATTGGTGAGATATGTAGTACAAGGTGTTCTTAAAAAGCAACCAACTAACAGAGGCACTTACCCGAGAGAGTTAGCAGATCGCGCCAGTTGCTCGGATGGGTTTGCATATTCAGGACAAATTGAAGAATAGGTGTTAACCATAGCAGCTGGGCCTCTGTGCAGTTGAAAACGATTAGTATCTGCCAACACGTGCGTCGGGTTGTTCAGGCAACGCAGTTTCTCACCTTGTCCAAGTTCACAAATTTGATTGATCGAGTCGCGCACCGAGTTTTCCAACGTGTGAAGGCTTGTTCCAATAATAGCATCGAATACCCAAGCAGTTGAAAAGCAGTAAGTTCCGTACGAGATATCACCGACCTGTGTTCACATTAATATGAATAAACATAAATTTGACCAAGAGAACAATGCGATATCATACGTACCTCGAAACCAATATCGCCGGCGGTGAGCAGGTGCTTTTTCAAGTCCGCTAACGGCTCCCTTCGATAGTTGATAAGTGCCAACGCAAATCCGTACGTTGGGCAAACACTAAATTTGCAATCGATGTTCTCTTGCAATCCGACCGCAAGTTTCCCGAAGCGATACGCTTCCTCATGGCTTCCAATTTCTAGCTCGGCAATACCGTAGATGACGAAGGCCATTGGGCTACTTGGAGACAGTCCGCGCTCAAGAGTCAACCACATTGCCTTTAACGCCGAGTAGACCCCTTGGTCCTCCTTGTCGCACATGAGACTATTTGTACAAAAGTACGTTAGCACTCTGATCGCCGTCGAGGTTGCTTGGTCGTCCATGGTGGGCAGATTCAAGACGTGTTCGTCCGTCATCTTTCTCAACTTCAGCTTGAGCCTCAAATACATCAACACGACGTGGCGCTTGGTAACTCGTTTTGGCATTCTGACCCCCAACGCTTTGAGCACTCGGTTGGAGCACGGAGCCAGCATGTTCATCTCATTATTTGCCACCCTCGCTTCCAAGGCGAGGAACATGGAATTGACCTTCATTTCCGTGGTCTTTCCGTGCCGAATGGTCTCTTCGGTCGCTGCCTTGCAACTGTCAAAGTTTCCAATGACTAGCTCAGCCTTGGCTAACAACTCGGTCATTTTGAAAGTCGTACCAAAGAAGAGCTGCGACCAACGCTGCTCTGGTCCCATGGACTCCAGTCCGAACCTGAGCAAGGAACTCGCAGATGCGAAAGCAGACTTGCATATGCAGTATTTGGAGGCCCGAAGATTGATTTGAACCAAGCGATGTAGGTCATCATCCGTGAGCATGTAGTAGCTGAGAGCCGATCCCAGCCGGTACAGTTTTCTGCTAGGCCCTCCCATCATCTACGAGAACAGAAACGATCCACGGTCAGCACTAAGCATCAATTTGCATGTGGCTTTTGTTGGCGTCTCCTGTTTCTGCTCTACAAAAAGAGAGGACAGAGAGAGAGAGAGAGCGGAGTCAATCGAGGATGATCGTACTGCAAACTTCAGCTTACAGTACACTGCCAGCACAATCCACTTGCGCATGACTCGAATACGGGCCCATACAGACTCACCAGTCTCCTTTCTCTCTAGAGTAGAGAACAAGAGAGAGAGCATCAAAGAGTCAACATGTAAAATAGAGTCTTATACATAAACTGCTTCCGCGCACCAGCATCTTATAGCTCTCTCATGGATCCACATTTTCTTCCCTTGGCATGTAACAGTGGATTCAGATAACAGTCGGGCATATGATCTCGAAGTGGTCCTGGAATCTTGCCCACCATCTTGTTGTATTTCTTGTCCAACTTTTGTTCCTCTGAATCTTCGCTGTTATCTTCCTCGGTCGTATCTTCCATTGCACCACGGGCACCCGCCAGTTTCTTGAGCTGCGACGCGTTCACTGCTTCCTCATCGTCGTCGTCGTCATCGTCCACTTCTTGCGCTCCCTGTTGATTCCCATCGGGCCACGTGACAACCCCATCTCTACCAATCGCAATCGGTGCTCCAAGGTGCCGAAAGCCCAACGACTTTGGTGGTACGGAAGCAACCACATCCTTTCCTCGCACAAGGCGATACAGGTTAATGGAATCACTCTCGTGCGATCGATCCAACACTTCATCGCGAAACTTGACCCCACAGGCTCGTGGACTGCCAGCCGTCACCATGACCATCTTGTGTGGACTCCAGTTCCAATCGTGTTCGAGAATAAAGTACGCCGCAGCCAGTGTCGCCAACCCGGCACCCAGAGAGTGGCCCACAACGTACAAGGTCCGAGGTGGTTCGTCCTTGCCCAATAAGGGTTCGAGGTGCTCCTTAATGGAGGGGAGTGACGCGAGAAAGTTATTGTAGAACCCAGTGTGTACGCGAGGCTTTTGGGTGCCGCAGCAACACCAAGTACCTTCCCAACCAGAACAGTGACCACTGAACCCTTGTTCTAAATCTTCCTCCACTTCCCATTCACACGACATGGCAGAAAAATTGGTCTGGGGGTGAAGGAGGGTGGGGGGGGGTGTTAGTTGCTGAAGGAAGGAACGAAACATAACAGACTGTTGCTCTCTTCTTGCGTACCATCCAGTCAAACGCTGATGTTGTACATCGATAGGCCAATACCACCGTATCATCATTGTGTGCAATGTACCCCTGTGTATCAATAAAGTGTCCTCCCTTGGTGACGCCGCTATTGTCCAAGTGAGAATCGAGCTCTAGATTCATGTGCGTTTTTAGAATTTCCGTCAGTGGCTTGTGTGCCTCTTCCAGACTGCCCGTAATAGTCTTGAGAGCCTGTTCGTGCCATGGATTCATGACGCTCACTTTCTTCAATGTATCTGGCTTGTCATCGGAAATGGCGAGCGACGCGTACATCATGCCTCGATAGACATGGTCCATGTCATTATCTGCAGTTGTTTCAGCTGCTCTTTCTTCGTCGGCAGAAACCACGCGAACAATCTCGCCTGGGGAGGAGACTATCTCGAATGACTCTGCAGATTCCACACCGCTCATTTTGCTCATATCGTAAGCGCTCATTGTGATGGTAATGTTCAGTTGTCGTCGCAACTCTCTTTGTTGTCATTGTCTCTCTCTCTCTCGCCCCGTGATACAAAATTGGAGATCACTTTCAGTGATATTGTATCGGCATTTTCGTGGTATGCTTTTATTCAAGTCTATAGTTGTTCATTCCTCTCAACGCACATGGAAAATTAAAGCAGACACTATACTCTAAACGTCTACTTAACGTAATACGGCGATCACCACGACCAAAAGGATCTGTTGGGAAAGCGACACACCCCACCAGCTAGCTAGCTAGCTAGCTAGCATCTGATAATCTCTTCGAATCGAGAGGCGCTACGCAGGGTAGTTAGTATACTGACATGTGTTCGGCTTAGAGCATGAGGTCTTTGATGAAAGGTGTCGTTAGAAGTGTTTTCGGGCCTCTAGGAGAGCATCAGCACCTTTGGATCTTTCCGCACCTCCGCTGCGATCTTTTGGATCTTTGCACCTCCACGGTGTATCTTTGCACCTCTGTCGTGGTTTAGATTTTCCCGTACCGTAGTCTTCAGGTTTTGCCGCACCGCGATCTTTTGGATCTTTCCGCACCTCCACCCGCGATCTTTTGGATCTTTGCACCTCTATGGCGATATTGAGATTTTCTTGCACCTTTGCTTGAGGTTTTCCTGCACTTCCGGCGGAGTATTCACTAAGAGTCAGTCCCAGGAGATGATGGTGCACGGACGAAAGCTAAGGTGCTTCCCAGAGGTTAGGGGGACAATGGCACACTCTCTCACCTGAAACGACCAGACCGGCAACTCACCACAACAGCAACGAGTCACACATTACAATCAACCTTCCAACAGGAGCATGCTTCCAAACAGTGACATCAAACGAAGAGTACCTTCCTTTGCGCAACAGGCGACATGCCGATGGTTGCCGTCCTCCCTTGACACCATCACCCTCAATTGCCTCCACAAGTCTCCTGTTCATAGCAGAAGCGTGGTATTGGTCTCTTGTTTTCGACATGCACTTTTTGCTCCAATCGATTGCGGGTGCATTTGCTTCTTATATTATATTCACTCTTGTCAAACGCCTCCTGATCGAATCAAATTACCTGCTTAGAACATTTTTCACAGTACACCCCCGAGCGGCGGCGTGCATCAACACATTCCGCCCACGTTTGCTCCTCTGTGGAGGAGAACTTGACTTGCCTCGTTCTGCCAATGTATGTAGACGGAGAATTGTGGGGCCATCACCCCTCGATAGCGATTATATCCCTCCAGTGGCATGCATCAAGCTTGTGCCATCATAGCACCAGCCACATCTATATCCTCTTATGTGCTGAGGTCCGCGGAGTGAGTCAGTCTAGAAGGTTGTGGACCTTTTCGACCTCGTCGTGGCGCACAGCTACTGTATTCGCATTTCATCTCTTTTCATTGCTAGTATTATTCCAGACAAGGTGGCCCGGTGGATCCAAACTATTAGTTTCTGACGACGAGAAGCACCAGGACCAACAGAGAAGATGTCGACGACGACGCGATGTTGACTGGCTAGCGACGAGCTAGCCGACGCGCTGGCAAACATGATTGCAAATCGGGCTTAGATGATAAGCTCGTCGGAAGCTGTCTCAAACCTGAGCGGTCTCTGGGGATCGGTTCACAAATAATACTATAGTAACCAGGGGTCATCTAGTTGGGTTCAACTGTGGTGCACCACGCCTTGGATGCGACACCATGGCATAAATGGTAATCTGGATAGGTCAGTCATTCAGCATCAACATTTATTTGACTATTATGCATTATAAAAAGTCTGCTACGTGGCAGGCTGCACACAATTTTCGATACTGTACCTCTGACAGACAACCACATCGAACATGCCAGCGTATGTTCTCGACTACCGTAGATTACAGAATAAAGCACCTGACAGAAAAGGCAAGAATCGGCCTTTTTGGGGCAGAAATGACAGAAAGAAACACGTTTCCGACCGATCGATGACAGAAAGAACGACCCAAAACGATGACGTCATAAATTGTATACTAGTACTGTACCGTAGCACTCTCATGCGCATGTCTGGGCTGGCAGATGATTTTGTCCCGGGTGTGTCCCACCCGATATCTCGTGAGACACTTATTCAATTTGTGGAGAAAGCATATCATGAAATCAACAGGGAGAACTTGTCCAACCCGTACATCAGGAAGTCATTTGACATTTGTGGGTTGAATCCTTGGTCCAATTCACTGGAGGCGTTTGAGGAGCATCTCGGGCGTCTAGAGGAGAATGCCATTTACTCGGCAGTTTTGGAGAAACAGATGGATAACTCCATTTCAAAAAAGCTGCCTTCTACTAGTAAGTAAATGGAGATTAGCATTCTTAGTATGCTTTACTTCCTGATGTTGTCATGATATGCAGAAGCAAGATCAAGAGCATGCGTACATGCCCATCAAGAGCATGCGTACAGTACATGCCGCATAGAGTGGATTTTCCACTGTATGTATCAGGTACTGTACATGCTTTGCTACTGTATCTAGGATGACGTCACGATGACGCGATGACACAAAAAGGTACAAATCCAAGAACTCGATGACAGCAAGAATCTGAAAAAAAGTCTTGCTTTAATCTGTAACGTACGGTAATTATGCTGGCCACAATTCAATTTCTCAGATCAACCGCGGGTGCAAACTGATTTACAGAACACAAATATTAACCCCCACAGAGGTTGAGAGACAATGGCAACAAGCGTCGTAAGCGGTATTAGCTCCATCTCGGATAGTTGCTGGGACGATCACGTTCAAGAGTCTGCAGACGGTGAGGCCTTGTTGTTCTTGCCAGAGGAAGAGGATGGGCCAATGATTTTCGGGCGGGAGAGAGAGATTGAGCAGTTGAATGAGGCATTTCAACAAGTTCTCCGCACCAAGCGTGCCGCAACTGTTGTGGTGCATGGTGAAAGTGGTGTTGGCAAGACCTGCTTGGTGGATACACTGCGGGTGCCAGTGATTGAATGCGATGGATACTTTTGTGCTGGCAAGTTCTTTCAAAACTCCTCAGTGCAGGAGCCTTATAGTGCCATAATGGCAGCATTCTCTGACGTGTGTGACTTGGTCATTCAGTCAAAAGACTTCGATGAGAAGAGACAGCATGAGATTCAACGAGCTTTAGGAGCTGATGGTCACTTGTTGACAAAGGCTGTCTCCAATATTTCACCGCTTCTTGATCCTCGAATTGTACCTGAGTCAACCAATGATTCTCGAAGCGAAGGCTTGCTGTCCAAGTTCAAAGTCGCATGCAAGAACTTTCTACAAGCAGTGTCGAGTGATGATCACCCGTTGGTACTTTTCATCGATGACATCCAATGGATGGATATTGGCTCCAAAGAGTTGATCGAGCAATTTCTCAGAGACCACGAACTGGAAAATGTCTTGTTGATTCTCTCCTATCGCGATGAGGAGGCCACACAGGCTATTTCCCTCTTGGGCAAGGACGATAACAATCTGATTGATATCCCGCTCAAGAAACTCGAGTCTTCTGCGATTCATCAGATGGTTTGCGACATTACCAAAACCGACTCTGAAAGTCTGCGAGCACTCAGCAGCTTGGCAGAAGAACGATGCCAGGGAAACCGTAAGTGTGTGTTAAAAAGCATATGACCGTTCCAGGGCTCAACCCTTGCTTCATACTAACACATCGACAGCCTTTCACCTTCAAGAGTTTCTTGCTGTCATTCAAGAGGAGGGCCTCTTTACGTACGATGTGGTGAACGACAAGTGGTTGTTCGATGTAGATGACATTCGCTCTCAGACCATGGTACGCTCAAGCTTGGCCGATTTGCTCGCTCGAAAGATTGAGCTAGTGAGTGACGATATGAAACAGACTCTGAAAGTAGCCGCGCTGTGTGGGTACTCGTTCCAGGTGTCGATTCTCTTGGAAGCTTCTTCCGTGCTAATTGGAGATCAACCACTACCCGAAGCAGAACTCGATCACAGCCGTTGCTCGTCGACGGTATCTCAGTCACTCGCACAAGCTGTGAAAATTGGATTGATCGAGAAGATAAAGGGAGATTGTTACCAGTTCACACATGACAAGATACAGACAGCTTTCCAAGAAATGGTGACTGGAGACGAAGAGGCTGAACACATCCACAAAACCATCGGAGAGACGATTCTTTTTCTTGGAGACGATGATGATGCGACGATGTATCACGCAGTGGTACATTTGAATGCTGCCCCGCGCGCCGTAGTCACGGATGATGACCTGCATCGTTTGGTTCAAATCAATCTTCGGGCCTCCAAATACTGCATATGCAAGTCTGCTTTCGCAGCTGCGAGTTCCTTGCTCAAGTTCGGACTGGTGTCCATGGGACCAGAGC
>JAVCKV010265243.1:0-15084 GCA_032274145.1 Herpochondria borealis
CGGATTATTATGCAGATTTGACAGAGATCATATCTAAAAGAGTAAAGCTGTTTTATGAAAATATTTTAAACTCGAAAGAATTTGTTTCGAAAGACTTGGATTTAATAATGATCCTAAATTTTAATAACCTTTTGATAAAAGAATCGATAAACAATTTTCAAAGAATCCTTCACTTAGTCCTACAAAACAAATTTGAAGAGAAGACAATAACAAGTAAAATAAATTTAGAGTTAGATGATATTGCAGTAATTTCAGATCACATTCAGTTTAATTTTGACAGGCTGGATGATTTGAAAGAAAATATAAATAGTAAAATTGACTTAGAACAAAATAGCATATTTAGAACACTAACAATTATAACTGTTTGTATCTCTTTACCAACACTTATCGCTGGTGTATATGGAATGAATTTTAAGAATATTCCTGAACTAGAATGGAGATTTGGTTATCCAGTAGCCATTGGCTTGATGATAATAAGTTTTATAAGTGCAGTAGTTTATTTTAAAAAGAAGAAATGGATTAAATAAATATCTAGAATTGAGCAGGACTTTCTATTGGGTTTTAATTTAGATTAAACATACTTCTGCCTAAAACCACTTCTTCCGTTTGAAATAATATAACAAGGAGAATACAATAATCAGCATTACACCTAGCAAAATAAAATACCCGTTCTTAATATGCAGTTCCGGGATGTATTCAAAGTTCATTCCATACAAGCCAGCCAAAAATGAAATGGGGACAAAGATCGTAGTCACTACAGCGAGCACTTGCATGACTTGGTTCATTTTGAAACTGATTTCAGAAAGATAAAGATCTTGTAAACCATTGAGCATGTCCCGATAAGTTTCTACCATGTCCATTATCTGTACAGTGTGGTCATAGATGTCTCGTACAAAGATAGTGGTGCGCTCTTCGATAAATGGACTATCTGATTTGGAGAATTGGCCAATGGCTTCACGGAGCGGCGAAATAGATTTTCTTATTATCAGCAATTCTTTTTTCAAGTGGTGTATTTGACCTTTTAAGTTGTTACCAGGGTCTGATAATAACTGGTCTTCCAACAATTCAATTACGTCTTCTACTTGATTGATTACTTGAAAGTAATGATCCACAATATTATCAATCAAAGCATAAGCAAGATAATCAGCCCCTCGTTGTCTGATTCGACCTCGCCCCATATGAACCCGCTGACGAACGGCAGCAAAAAGATCAGTTTCGTCTTCTTGAAAAGATAGGAGTAAGCCTTGCTTAAAGTAAATACTCACTTGCTCTGTCTTTACTTCCAGCTTTTCCTTATCAAAGGAGAGGGCCCTAATAGTGATGAAATTCCCTTTGTCATATTCTTCAAATTTTGGACGCTGATTGATATCCACAATGTCTTCTAAAACCAGTGGGTGAATGTCAAAGGTTTTACCAAGCGATTCTACCAAAGTCGTATCGTGTAGGCCCCTGACATCATACCAGTCTACGACTTCATCAGCAGATTGGTGAAAAGTGATCTTGTCGTGGTTATGAAGTTCTTGTTCCTTCAATTCATTTTCGTCGTACTTCAAAAAGTGAATAAGTACTTTATTTACCTTTTGGTTACCAGTGAATATAACGGAACCCGGAGGCAATCCTTCCTTTTTTCTTTTTGTTTGTTTAGCCATTGGTGAAAGTATTTTCGGTATCGCCTGTTGATTTGTCTTTATAGACCAACGTCCGATGTGGAAATGGAATATCAACTCCTTCTTTGTCAAAACGTTTCTTAATACTCTCCAATAAGTCGCAATTCAATACAAAACCATCAGGGGAATTATTAGCCCAGGCCCAGGCTCTGAGATTAACGGAAGAATCGCCTAATGACATGACACGGACAGGTACTTCCGGATTTCCATTTTCTTTTTCCGCCTCGTTGCGAGGGTCGATTTGAAGTGCGTGATTTTTAATTTCTTCTACCATAATGGCTTTCGCCTTGTCGATGTCACTATCGTAGCTGATACCGAAATCGATGAACTTACAGACTTTTTCATCTGCAAAATCTGCATTGACAATGATCTCGTTACTGATTACAGCATTTGGAATAATGATGCGTTTGTTTTCGAAATCCCGAATAACAGTATGGCGTAAGGTGATGTCTTCTACGATGCCACTAAACTCCTTTAACTTCAATCGATCTTTAATTCTAAAAGGACGAAATATAATGATAAACACGCCTCCGATAATATTACTTAGTGCTTGTTGGGAAGCAAAGCCCACTGCCACCGTTAATATACCTGCACCAGCTAGCAAGGAGCTGGCTAGTGTTCGCAAACTTGGGACAGAATAAATCACGATACCGAAGCCAGTAGTGTATACCAAGGCAACCACGACGTACCTTAAGAAATGGTAAGTGGTTGGATCGCTTGTCATATCTTCCGAAGTACGACGAATGAGTCGATTGAAAAATCGGTTGACTAAGTAAGCAGTTAAAATGGTCGCGATGGTAATTGCTACAAGAATTCCAATGCGGAAAATGTCGTATTTCATAGATGGAAATATAGAAAAAAATTAAGATGCCAGAATTGGTGCTAAGCCTTTAGAATTAAAAAGGGGATTTGAATTTGGTCCGCCATTACTTTCGTTAAGCTGCCATCTATTAATTCTTTCAAGAGCCCTTTTTTCCGTCGGTGTACCGCTAGTAATTGCGAGTCAGATTCATTGATGTGCTTATGAATAACTTCTTGAATACTACCTTCTTGTAGTTGTATATTGATAACAGCTGCATCCTGTTCCTCTTGAAATTTATCAGATAAGGCATCCATTTGAACCTTAGCGGATTGTGCCGTTTCAATTTTATGGACATGCAAGACATCCAGTGTTGATCCAAAAGCTAGGCACCAATCCAATAGTTTTTCTACGGCCTTTTCGTCTCCGAAATCGAAAGCGGTTCCATAAAGTATTTTTTTAATGCTCTTAAATTTCGTACCTGGCGGAACCAAGAGCAAAGGGCACTTCGTCTCATCGATCAAACGATGGCTAATATTACCAAACAATCTGTCGATTAAATTATGGCGTCGAATACCCATGACCATCAAATCGAAATGCTGTTCTTGTTGGAGTTTAAGGACTTCGTCCACAACGGATCCTTCAACAAGTAGAAACTCAAGTGGAACGTCTTTAAATTGTTTGGAGTTCATTTCATCGGCAAATTCATTTAGCTGATTCCATTTTTGGTTCCATTCCTGCTCAGAAGATTCTTCTGTGGTTGCAGTAAGCGTCTTTTTATAGATATGGACAAGCGTAATGCTAGCTTCAAAGTATTGTGCTAATTTTTGTGCGTAACGAAAGGCTATTTTTGAATGCTCAGAATAGGTTGTAGGAAAGAGTATCTGTTTCATTAAAAGCTGTTTTTTTTCAGTAAAGACTTCGAAAACAATTATGGTCACATAATAGGGAATATTTCGTTTACAGACGATATTTCTTATGTGGAATTTAATACGACAGAAGATTCCCAAAGCACTTCGAAATGCTATAGAGCAGCATTCCTAAACTTTTTCATGATAAAACGATAATACAGTAGGGGGAGGAAAATAAGAAACTATTGAAGTTTTGTTCTTTGTATCGAGAATGCTAGATTTTTCATTGAATCGAAGCTCTTTTCTGAGTTCGTGGCCTTAGCGAAGGGAGAAGAAAATGCTGAAGAGTGAAGGAAAAAGATACTTTCGCAGATTAAGTAATAGCATTTAAATAGGTTCTTAGACAGGTTCTAATATGTAAAAATGGAGTAGCACTATGCGTACAGAGCACTACTCCCTAATCAAGATAAGGTTATATCGGTTTCTGTATAGCTTTGTGCTAGGACAAAAAAAACAGTAGTAATTTTATTGTTATGAACTTCATTTTGGTTTTTACTTTATTGAAAGGATAGCTTGAATATTGATTTATGCAGCAACAGAGGAGCCATTGGGAAGAGCCCCTTCTGTTGCGCATATTATAATGAACTAAACCAAATATTTATTATTGATGCTTATTCGTATTTTTCATATATATCTTGTTTGGTGTGGCTTTTTAAGTCTGGAGAGAAACAACAATTGCGCTGTTGTATTTAAGTACGTGTATGGTTTTGTGTTTGGATTTTTTTGATGAAAGATTACTTTATTTTGTAGGAAAAAAAGAAGCAGCACCGGGTGTCCAAAGGTGCCGCTTCTGCTACAAGTGTTATGGGTCAGTACTTCGGAGTTTTGCTTTCCGTTTGATATTGAAACAATACGCGCTTCGTACTAAAAGCAAACTATTTAGCTACTGTTTGAAAGATATACGAGTTTGAAAGTGAATTTGGATTTCGATCTTTTCTTTTTCTTAGAAAAAATATGTTCCTTAGTCTTTCAAATGAATCAGTATTATTAATTTTATTTGAATCATGGGCTATTATCCCGTTGTTAATTGATGCTTCGTAGTTGTAGTTTATACGAACCTATTTTGAATAAGTAATCAGTTATTTTAGAGCGAGAGAATTGAGAATTAGACGAGACGGGAAATTCGATTTACGCTTTAGCGTAATGAGTATTGTTCCAAGGAAGTGTAAACTCAAATTTTGCCTGTAAAATGCCTTTGTATTTATGCTATTGTGCTTATATGGGAATGGTCAACTTTTTTTGAAACCAATGATGTAATGTTCGGTTTTGTGATTAGTTGGTTGGGCGTTAAAAAAATGAAATATGCAGGCTGAAGAGCTAATAAAACGATTAAAGAATAAAGATGAGCAGGCGCTGTCTTATCTTTATGATCATTATGCTGGGGCATTAATGGGGATCATTGTTCGTATACTGGGCAATCAAGAAGCCGCAGAAGACATTTTGCAAAAAACAATGCTGAAAGTTTGGAATGGCATTGAATCTTTCAATCCGGAAAAATCTTCTTTATATACTTGGATGGCTGCAATAGCCAGGAATTCAGCAATTGATAAGCGCCGATTAAAATCTTTTCAACGCGAGGAAAAAACCGAAACGATTGATACGCTCGTATATCAACCAGAAGGTGCAGAAATAAGTACTGCAGCAATAGATGTTGCAAAACTGACTGCCAAACTAGAACCCAAGTATAAGGATGTTCTAGACCATATATATCTAATGGGGTATACCCAACAAGAAACTTCTGAGAAGTTGGGAATTCCATTGGGTACTGTGAAATCAAGATTAAGGTTGGCTATAAAGTCTTTAGGTGAAGAACTGAAAAATGAAAAAGGTTTGTTCCTTGGACTATTTATCATTTTATTAATCTTGTTGATGCTATGACGATAAAAGAAATAAGAGAATCGGGATTGCTGGAGCTATATGTAATGAATACATTAGTGGGGGAGGAGTTGGCTCAGGTCGAACAGGCTTTGGTGCAATTTCCAGAATTAAAATCTGACCTTAATAGAATAGAACGGGCATTGCAATCTTATGCTTTCGCCTCAGCGGTAAGCCCAAGCCCAGGTCTCAAAGACCGTATCCTTCAGGAAGCAAGAAAAACACCACCGAGTTCTGATAAGAATCCAAAAAACAACAAGTCTGGAGGAAATTCCAATAGCGGGTTTTTCACGGGACTTATTGCCTTGCTTTCTTTACTCAGTGCCTTTTTTGCCTATAGTTGGTTCTCTACCAGTCAAGAGATGCAACAGATGGAACAAAAACACAGAGTAGAAAACCAAGCTTGTGATTCCATCTTGGAAGCGAGTACCAAACAGTATGCGCTTTACAAGGATCTCACGAATCCTAACAATGCCATTCTATCCAACTCGGAGCATCCTAAATACGCAGAGACGGAAATTTATTTCTACCACAATCCGGTGGATAAAAAGAATTATCTACAACTGAGTTCTTTGCCACCGATTGATAACAATACGCAGTCATATCAGTTGTGGTCCATCATTGGAAGTGATCCACCAAGACCTCTTGATGTTTTTCAGGATGATGCGGAACTCCTTCAAGTGCAACATGTAGCTGGGACTCAAGTGTACGCGATTACCATAGAACAAAAGGGTGGAGTGCAATCGCCTAATCTGGAAAATTTGATCGGTACGTTTACGATATAGTATTTGGAGGAAGAATAAAAATTTAGACAAAAAAAAGAATGGCTAAAATCATGAAGACAATGATTTTAGGCATTCTTTTTTTTGTGAGGTATTGAATTTTAATTTAAGTTTTACGACCGCCCTTTTTTCCACCTTTACGCTTACCATGCTTTGCTTGCATCTCTTCATAAACCGCTCTGGTTGATCAGTTTTTGTTTACAGTAGCAGAATTTGGAAAGATGGACCCTTTTCTTATGAAAATGGAATATGAGGAAATTGATGGTTTATTAATACCGACTAAACGCCAATATAAAAAATCCAATTGGGAGGCGGAAGTAAGCGATGAGCCTTGGATAAAAGTGAATTGGTCAAATATAAAATTTAACAATAATCTATCGAAAGCAGATTTCAAAAAAGTAAATACTATGTCAAACGAAAAAAATAAGATGACTTCCCTGAAATCTAAGTTGGAAGCGAAAAAGGCAAATTTTGAATTGAGAGCAACTGATAATAAAAAGAGAGCCTACAAAGAAGGACAGGAATCTGTTGAAAAAAGCGGAATATTGGTGGAGATGATTCCAATGAACTTCCTTTGGCTGCAACCTACATTATCAGCCAAGAAGGGAAAATAGTATATGCTTTCCTTGACGCGGACTATCGCAACCGAGCGGAACCGGCTGAATTGACTGAATTTTTAGAGACTGAATTTTGAGTTTAGACGAGTCTTAAAAAATGATTTATACCTTAGCAGAATGAGTATTTTACAGGCGAAGTAGAAAATAAAAATGACTATGAAAAAAATATAGTGTTTACGCTATCGTGCTTATACAGCTGTGGCTAGGTCTACTTCTTCAGTCAACAGTATCTGATGTTCTGAGTTCTCTTCAGAGCGAATGGGCAGTAGGTAAATGGGCAGTCAGTAATTCAAAGTATTAATATGACAACACCTAAGAAATTGAATTTATTTATTTTTCTGTTTATGAGTATGCTAAGTCATGTTGATAGCCAATCTAGTAATTTCAATTTTAATAAATTAACAACAGGTTCTGGCTTGTCTAATAATACAGTTTATTCGATCATTGAAGATGATTTAGGATTTATTTGGGTAGGAACGAAAAGCGGTTTGAATAGGTACGATGGCTACGGTTTTAAATTATATGAATTGCCAAGCCTTAGAAATGAAAGTAGCACTAAGTCAACAATTTTTTCCCTATTGATGGATAGCAAAAAGCTAATTTGGATAGGATTGAAGGATGGAGGTTTGATGTCTTATGACAAAACATATGATACTTTCAAGCGCTTTCCATTCGATGATAATGCAACTGTTGACTGGTCAACCATCACGATAAAATCCCTTTTTGAAGATAGCCGAAATTGGATTTGGATTGGTACCTATGGTGGAGGAACGATAGTTTTGAATGAAAAACGGGAGGTGATTTTTCATTTTTGTACTTATTGTAATGAAGAAAAAAAGGAAAAACTGAGTAATGATTTTGTATTTGACTTTGAAGAGGATAATGTAGGTAATATTTATATCGCAACCGCAGGAAAAGGCTTAAATATATTTCATCCAGAAACAAGGGCGATTGAAATTATTAATTCAAGTTATATAGAAGATATGAATAGTTTTGACAAAACACTTTGCCTAGATAATTCTGGAACGCTTTGGATTGGAACGGAGGGAAATGGTCTGTACACTTTTGATACTAAAAATAAGTCATGGGAAAGGTACCAAGTGGATAAATCAGAAAATAGAATTAGTAGTAATATTGTAAAAGATATTGATTTGGATATGAAAGGTCAGCTTTGGTTGGCAACAGACGGGGGAGGACTCAATCAATTGAATCCCAAAACGAAGCAATTTCAATATTTTCAATATAAGGAAACCCAGACCAATACTTTAAATACTGATGCATTGTATGATTTGCATTTTGACAAAACGGATAACCTCTGGATCGGAACTTTCAATGGCGGGATTAATATCCTGAAAGCCATCCAAGCCCCTTTTTATACCAAGAGGCAATATGATGTAGAAAAAAGACAAGGACTTCGTTCTATTTTGTCGATTCAAGAAGATAAAAATAAACGAGTATGGTTGGGGACGGATGGAGGAGGCTTGTTTTATTTTGATGCTGATTCAGAAAACTTGACTTTGAAAAACGCGAAGGAACTGCTTCGTCAAGGAGGATTTGATGATGTGATTACCTGTATTCAACCTAATGGAGGTGAAGGACTCTGGTATGGTTCGTTTGGGAATGGTCTGAATTATTTTGATTTTAAGAAAGGTACTGTTCAACAATATATTCACGAGGAGGATAATTCTAAAAGTTTAATTCATAATAATGTTTGGGATTTAGAGATGGATAAGAATGGCGGATTATGGATAGGTACTTTAGGTGGAGGAGTCGATTATTTACCTCAGGGGGAAACTGCTTTTCAACATTTTGATTCCGACTTAAACGAACTTTCAGATGTCCAAATTATTGATTTACTTTTGGATGAAAAAAATAAATATTTATGGATTGCAACTGAAAGTAAAGGTTTGAACCGATTGGAATTAGAAACAAAAAAGGTAAAACAATATCAGTACAATTCTAATAATAAAAACAGCATTAGTAGTAATAACCTACAGGCACTTTTTGAAGATAAACTGGGTAATATTTGGGTGACTTCTGATATAAGTATAGATAAATTAAGCCCTATTACTGCGGAAATCAATCCGTTGGTGCTTAATTATAAATTTTCAATTGGAAATATCAATAGCATTCAAGAAGATGAAAAAGGATTTATTTGGCTCTCCACTACTACAGGTATTCATATCCTCAATTCAGGCGATAATACAATTATTGAAATAGGCATAGAGTCTGCCTTGGAAAATAGTATTTACAATCCGAAAGCCGCACATCGTCTAAGTGATGGTAGAATTATTTTTGGTGGTGTCAATGGCTTTTCTATCGTTATTCCAGAGCAACTCCAACTCAATAATAATATAGCTATTCCAGTTTTCACAGATTTAGAACTCCTGAATAAGTCCGTCAAAATTGGGGAACACAATGGCCGAGTCATCTGTAATAAAAACTTAAATGAGGAGGATGTCGAAGTACGATTATCTTATGAAGATAGAGGTATTAGATTTAACTTTAGTACTACAGAATTTACGGACCCGAAAAGAAATAAATATGCTTATCAATTAAAAGGCTTTGATGAAAAGTGGAATTATGTAGCTGCCAACCAGCGGAGTATTTTTTATTCAAATTTAGATGCTGGAAAATACCAACTCAAAATTAAAGCTGCCAATAGCAGCGGTCTTTGGAATGAAAATCATAGACAAATTGACATCATCGTGAAACCTCCTTTTTGGGAAACGGCCTGGTTTATTCTTTTAGTAATTTCGCTCATCGTAATGGCTGTTCTTTGGATGTATCGATTTTTATTGAATCGTCAGAAAGAAATTTACGAACGTCATGCTTTAGAACAAGAGCAAGATATTTTGAAAAAAGAACAAGAGATTCTCCAGCTTAAAAATGAGAACCTTGAAGAAGAAATAACAGGAAAGAAAGCAGAGCTAAACGCCTCTATTTTACAAGTGGCTCATAAAAATGAATTCTTAAGCGTATTGAAAGGGCGCATCAAAAAGATCAAAGAACGTTCAGATGAAAGTGCAGCGAAACCGCTACGTTCGGTTGTGAACATTATCAATACTGAATTAAGTCAAAATGATTATTGGGAACAGTTTAAACTCATTTTTGATCAAACCTTTCAAGATTTTATTAAACAAATTGAAACGCAATATCCAATCTTAACTCCCAATGACCATCGCCTTTGTTGTTTTATAAAAATGAAATTGAATAATCGAGAAATCGCGTCGATCTTAAATATTACCCTAAACGCTGTTGAACAAGCAAAGTACCGTTTGAAGAAGAAACTTGAATTGGATAAATCCGAAAATTTGAATGAATTTCTTCAACAGTTTGGTCAGGTGTAGAACCCATTCCCTTCTTCTATTTCATCTCCCCTCAATACAGTACAAGATGAAAACATCATAACTGACTTCCTAGACTAAAACCCTCTCCATTCTAATCAAAATTTCCATTTTTATTAAAACTTAACCTCAAAGCTTCACAAGTACATCAAATACACCCGTTGTATGGCGTTTGTCGAGTGCTTTTTCTTGGGCTAACTTACCTTGTTTCCTATATTCACCTATCAAAAATAGCATAATCTTTAAAACTATCTTCCAATAATGGCATTTATTCGAAATAATGTTTTGTATTTGATGCATTAATTAACCTATGGTTCTGAATCGAAACGATGTTTAATATGAATAAACTTATACTGAATCTTTGCTTTTTATCGCTGTTGTCAGGGGCCATATTTGGGCAAAACGGGACTGTAAAAGGCCTGGTTCAAGACGAAAAGACGAACGAACCACTGATTGGAGCAACTGTAATGATCCTTAATTCTGAGAAGGGAGTAGTGACGGATATTGATGGATTTCAGTTTACTGATTTTAAAAAATAGCAATAGCAACACCTACTTTCGAAAAACAAAACTATTTACAAACAAAACTAATTTAATCATGAAAAAATTATTCACAATTATCTTTACGACGATGATAATGACAGTGGCGGTTTTTGCTCAAGTCAATGTCACTTTCGAAGTGGATATGACTGGCCAGACGGTTTCTCCTGACGGTGTACATCTCGCTGGAACCTTTAACGGTTGGAACACAAGCTCAGATATGCTGACGGACCAAGGAAGTAATATCTATGCCATAACGCTTTCGCTTACAGCAGGGGAAGACTATGAATACAAATATCTGAATGGCAATGCCTGGGGCTTAGAAGAATCTGCTCCCGCTGCTTGTACTGTAGGCGGTAACAATCGAATTTTTACAAGCCCCGCCGCTGATATGACTTTAGATGTAGTGCCATTCAATGGCTGTCCAACACCAAACCCAAGCCAGTCGGTAGTCTTTACGGTTGATATGTCTGGATTAACGGTTTCCGCCGATGGTGTTTATGTAACTGGAAATTTCAATGGATGGTTGCCAGGCCTTACAGAGATGACTCCTATTGGAGATGATTTCTATCAAGCAACTGTCACGGTATTGTCTACCATTACCAACCTCCAATACAAATACTTAAATGGCAATGCTTGGGGAACAGAAGAGGCGGTCCCAGCCCCTTGCGCAAACGCAAATGTTAATCGTGATTTTATTATTGAAGGAGCAGGTGCTGTCGTTGATTTACCAGCTTACGAGTTTGGAACCTGCAATGAAGTTGCCATACCGCTGCCAGTAGAATTGATTTATTTTGAAGGCAAGGAAGTAGGAGAGGGGGTAGCGCTTAACTGGCAAACAGCAACAGAAGACAATAATCAGGGTTTTCAAATAGAACGCAGCTTGGATGGGAAAATTTGGGAGGATATTGATTTTGTAAAAGGGAATGGAATATCTGTAGCAATTCAAAACTACAACTTTGTTGATAACAATCCTTTTGCAAATGTCAATTATTACCGATTAAAACAATTGGACTTTGATGGCCAATTTGAATATTCTAATATTGTTTTGGTTGATGTAAAATCATCTGAGTCAAGGATAGTCACTTACCCAAACCCTGTGCAAAACGAATTAAATATCATTAATGCAGCTGGTCAAGTCCGCTTATACAATGTTCTTGGACAGCCAGTAAGGAAAATGCAAATTACAGATACTACTTTTAGCATGGATCTGAGTGGTTTAGTTTCTGGAACTTATTTGTTAGTCATTGAAGGAGATGATGGATCAAACTATACCACTGTTGTTACTAAATAAATCGTCTAAATAAACTTCTGAATAATACCAAAACGCTTTTTAAATAAAAATTAACACTGGAGTATTTAATGCTACGGTATTTAAAAGAATACACATTTATTAACCACTAAGGGATGAAGACTAATTAAATGTCCGCTTTGAAATCGAAATATAGCTCAAATGGTTTCCTTTTATATCGGACAGTTATTTAGGCTGAGTTCCTAAAACTAAGAACATGAAAAAAATATTAACATTCGTTTTTGCTGTTTTAGCAACAAGTATTTTTGCACAAGTGGACGTCACTTTCCAAGTAGATATGTCTGGACAAACTGTTTCTGCTGACGGTGTACACATTGCAGGAAGCTTAAATGGTTGGAGTACTGATGCTAACCTGTTACAAGACCAAGGAAGTAATATTTATGCGGTTACATTAAGCTTACAACCGGGTACTGATTATGAATACAAATTCTTAAACGGTAATGCTTGGGGAACAGAAGAAGCCGCGCCTGCAACTTGCACCATAGGAGGAAGTAACAGAATATTTACGGCACCAAGTTCAGAAATGACAATAGCTGTTACTCCATTTAATGACTGCCCGACTAACAACGAAACTCAAATGGTGAAATTTAGCGTAGATATGACAGGACAAACCGTTTCAGCTAATGGTGTTCATGTGGCGGGTAATTTTAATGGCTGGTCTCCGGGAGCAACTGCTCTTTCAGATATAGGAAATAATATTTACGAAGTAACGGTTCCTGTTTTCTCTTCTCTTAGTGTGTTACAATATAAGTTCATAAATGGCAATGATTGGGGAGCGGAAGAAACACCTGGTACAGGTTGTGCAAACGGAGAGAGCAATCGCCCTTTCATACTTAAGGATGCTGGTTCTAGTGTTGATTTACCAGTTGCAACATTCGGAGGCTGCTCCAATCCTGTTCCGACAAAAACACTTGTTTTTACTGTACGTTTAGCGGGTATAACTGCCTCAACGAATGGCGTTCATCTAGGGGGGACTTTTCAAGATTGGGATCCTGCGGGAACACCAATGACCGATATTGGAAATGATACTTATGAACTATCTATTGACATCATGAATACCACTATGTATTTAGAATATAAATATTTGAATGGCAATGCATGGGGAGATGAAGAAACCGTTCCTGAAGCTTGTGCTTTCAATGACAATCGTTACAAGGTGATTTCTTTATCAAACGCTGGGCCTATTTCATTAGAAAATTATGAATTTGGTACTTGCAATAATTTGAATGTTTCTACTTCTTCCATTCAAACACCTTTGTTCCAAATTGCTCCAACCGTTGCAACGGAAAGTGTATTAGTTACTTGGGAAACGCCTATTAGTGAGCAAGCGGAATTAGTCGTTTATAACTTCAGCGGAAAGGTTGTTTTTCAAGAGAAAAAGGAAAACCTTCAAGCTTCAAATGAAACTGTTATCAACGTGAATGATTGGGCTGTAGGGATGTATGTTGTTTCTTTGAGAACTGCAAACAGTCAATACAGCCAAAAGATTGTTGTTGAGTAATAGATTTATATTTCTAATGAATCAAGCACCATTAACTCGCAAAAAATCTTGTCGATTTAAAGTTGATAAGTTTTTTTTAAATTTTAACCAATGACTAAAATATTCTTTCAAATAATCTCTATCTCTTTTTTTTTCAGTTTAATTCTTTTGCATTCAAGTTGTGGAGAGGATGAAAATTCAACGCCACCATCCACGATGGAGCCACCTGAAGTAGTAGAAGGAAAAGTTGAGGTTTGGCATTCTGACAAAAGTGGATTAATTAAACTGGAAAAAGATTCCGATCTATTGCCTTACGAAACTACAACCGTTTTTGATGTAAATATCAATATTGGTAAGTCCGTAGAATATCAAGAGATGGAAGGTTTTGGTGCTGCACTAACGGGTTCTTCCGCTTACGTGATTCAAAACTATTTGTCGGAGTCGGAGCAAGATGAGTTGCTAAAAGATTTATTTGATGAAGAAGAAGGAATTGGAATTAGTTTTATTCGACTTACCATTGGTGCCTCTGATTTTTCACTTTCTGATTTCACTTACAACGACTTAAGCGTTGGTGAAACGGATGCGGCTCAAGACAATTTTGATTTATCTGCAGAAGATGAATACTTAATTCCGCTGTTACAAAAGATCTTAGAAATAAACCCTGATCTAAAAATAATGGCTACGCCCTGGTCTGCTCCAGCTTGGATGAAAGACAATGAAGCCCTTGGAAATGGCGGTCGTTTGAAAGGAACATACCAAGAGAGTTTTGCCATCTACCTTGTCAAATATATTGACGCGATGGCCGAAAATGGAATTCCCATTCATGCCATCTCTGTTCAGAATGAACCACTTTACGCAGCGCCTTATATGAGTATGGAAATGAGTTCAGAAGAGCAGAAAATATTTATCCGGGATTATTTAGGGCCTAAGTTTGACGCAAACAATATAAGTACAAAAATAATTATTTACGACCACAACTGGGATGAGGTTAATTATCCATTAAATATTTTAAGTGATGCCTCCGCAAAACAATACATTGCCGGTACGGCATTTCATTGTTATGGAGGGGATGTCTCCGCGATGTCGCAGGTACACAACGCACATCCTGATGCAGGTATTTATTTTACAGAATGTTCAGGAGGTGACTTTGCCCCAGATTATGGAGCAAATCTATCTTGGAATACGGAGAATCTATTGGTTGGAGCAAGTCGGAATTGGTCAAAAACAGTCTTGTTCTGGAACATAGCATTGGATCAAAATCATGGACCTCAAAACGGTGGTTGTGAAGACTGTCGCGGTGTCGTTACGATCAATTCAAATACAAGCGCAATTACCAAAAATGAAGAATACGTTTTATTAGGACATATGGCTAAGTTCGTAAAACAAGGTGCAAGACGAATACTTACCGCAAATACTCGTAGTCAGGATATTTCGCAAGTTGCTTTTAAAAACACGGATGGAACAATTGCAATAGTCGCATTTAATCATAAGGATGAAAGTCAAAAGATTCAATTCCAAATTGATGGAGATACATTTAATTACAACATTCAAAGCGGAAGCTTAGTTACTTTTTTGATTGAGAATTAAATTTGAAATAAATCAACCAAATTTCTAGACATAAATTTTAGTCTAAAATTATAAAAAAATGAGATACAAACGATTAAAGTGGTTAGTAATACTAGTAGCATTAGTGTTCATGGGTTTTGTACAAAAAAACGGAACAAGAAATTTTTCAACAGTTACTAAGACTCAAAT
>JAVCKV010265353.1:0-15083 GCA_032274145.1 Herpochondria borealis
CATTCAATATCGGTGGCGGTCGGAATACGACACACGTTCAGGCGAGCCGTACGCACAAATTCCACCGTATTATCAAGGTTTTGAAGGGTTTCCAGAACTCTTTGCGCAACTTTGATGCAATCGAAACGCCCTACGGAAAATATAGACTTGATAATATCCGGAGCTTGGATAATATTTGATAATTGAACCTTGTACAAACTTTAGTGTATGTAGTGACCGTCAATTTACTAATAATCTTCTTCGGTACGTACTATTCTTGCATGCGAGCACGAAAAGATCGGGAATAATTGACTCCTGTTTCTTTCACTTCTGTGGCAGTAAGTTTAGACGTACTTTCGTAGTTCCGCTTGAACAGAATATTTGAATACTCGAATATGGTAGGGTTAATAACGCAGAGGCTCCCAAAATGAGTTACATCTTCTTCGATATGATCTATACCATGATACTTGAGAGATGCATGCAATTGATGTAAATACTCTGAAATTCTTGTTGATATCGCATATTTGAAGGAGCTAACATGATTGATAAGTCTCTTCGTGGATGATGGTTGGGTATACTCATTTTCATGTACGCTTTGACCAGTAACAACAATTTCATGTAGTATTTCGATATATGAAGTTTGAAACGTGGGCAACGGAGCAGTATTTCCGAGACCAAAGTGGTGTCCAGTACTGCACGAAACATGGGAAAAACAATGTCCATGTTACTCTAGAACTTTATTTCCATCATACCCTTCAATCCCTCTTTTTTATATGCTCCATCTTCTCGGCTTTCATGATCGTGACGCCTTAGGTTTAGTTTCACTCGAGGAATTTTAAAATACATGTCGGTTTCGGCGAAGTAATCATTCGCAATAAAAATGATAATATTTTTCAGGCAACTCCCGCATATCAGAGCACCCACCCATCTCAGCGTATTGGGCTGTCGTATGCCCGAAGATAAAGTTTCAATATCTTCGACACCCCGAGATGTAGATTGTGCAAAACATCAAAACCGAAAAGGTTATACATACTTTTTATATCGCATGGTGGAACAAGTGGGCCATCCTCCAGAAAGGATTTCCAGGTCTGCAAAGATCTGGACCCAACTGATTCAACAAGAGCACGATTAAACTCTCCAGCATTCTCGACATGGGTGTTGTCGATGAAAGATTCACGAAGGATTCGGGCTACATTCACAGCCCTCATAATACGGGTGCCCTGCTCTCCAATTTTCCACAAACATCGATTGCATATGTAAGCAGTTCTCACTCCACTTTTTACAGCAGATAATAATTTCGCCTCGGGTAGATCACAACAGCATGACAAAAGCACGGGATAAAAAAGAGCAGATATGTTTCTGAATGTCATCTCCTCGAAACCGGTGGTCACCACATCTTCCAGTGATTCCAACATTTTCTTTATGGCCATATGTAACAACCCGGCCCGAATTTCACGTTCTTTGGCACAAGTAGGTATGACAGTGAAATCATCATCCCGTTCGTGTGAAAAAATAGATATAGGAAAGAATCCAATGCATGTCCTGCCTGCCATGATAAAACAATCCGAAAATTCAGGAGGATATTTTCGGAACACAACAGGTGCCGGATAGCCCACAAACTCAATGCACAAAGACCAGTAGCTGTCTTTTCAGTAAATATCTGTAATTACCCAACAATTCTACTGGGATTTTCTGATTTAGAAGAAAAGGTTTCATTCCAGGTCCCCTCATCAAACTCCCTCTTACATATAATGCTTGATACGCTGTACAGTAGACGTATGAATATCATACAATTGTTGTTGATTCTATGCTTCTATTTGCTTACGAAGGACATAGAATGCGTGAGCAACATTCATGACGCCTTGGCATGTTCCAAATGGGCTCTTGACTTCGTCCTTTTTGAACCTATGCTGTTCCATCGCATTAAACGCATACTTTCTCTGACGAAGTCGTAGTCTGAGACAGATATAACTCCATTTAACACATTTTTCAAACCTGCCGACTCCTCACGGCAAACACTGAATAACATTTCCATCTCATCATTGCTCAGTTTCCTAGACATATGACAGAACAGGTCTATTATTTCCCGGTTCCCAAACATTGGTGCCAATGATTCAGCACCCTTCTCATCCCTTCGTCAATTATTATTAACACATTCTTCCGTCATAGATTTGCTCAGCGCGGAGGAACCGTGACTAACTTCTTCAGATGGACATGATGGCATACTGCGGTGAACTCTGTCATATAACACATGATCAATCTCAGAATTACGCCAAGGACACAAGATAGTATGCCTCTTGAGAGAAAAAACTAGTATTGAACGCAGCAGTGCATCTAAGAGAGCGAAAAAGAAGTGTAAGATCCATAGCGGGTGAGATGTTTTTTTGGTTGAGGCCCGACTCTTGAAGATTACTTGAGTTCGCATGCACATTATCCCCCTAATAAATAAACCCCCGCAACTTCCGTGCTCACACAACTGCGAACCTGTCAATCAAATGCGTCCTCCCGAACAACAGGTAAGTCAACATGCCTCACTGCCACAATTTTCAACACTCCCGAGCTCATTCAACTGCGCACCTCACTATGCCTCTTCCAGAACGACATGTAAGTCAACATGTGGTTTCATTTATAATTTTCACGGGCACCCTCCGTTCACGATCTTCCTACCACACTACACCTTTCGCCTACATCATTCGTATGTACGGGCATGCAAAACTATCAATGTTTTACATGGACCGTATATAGGAAACATGTAAAATACCAACAAAATTCAGTCCAGCTTCAATCGTACCACTGAAACACTATCAATCCAACATGTTGCAAATTTTCATGTGAATGTGTACACAAGACAACATCGCGATAAAATGCAGTGGCGGGAAATTTGCGGGTCAGGGCGATATCGTTCACGTTTAGAGCTTTCGAGGCTATTTCTCCGAGCAGTTTGACGATGTGGCGAGAAGCAGTCTCACCAAAACCTTGCACATGCGACGTTACGTCTTTGTTCCGAAATACGCCTCAGGAACGCAACACGTTCCCCCACACTCACTACAACAGATAAAAGACGAAGAAGTCCCGGCCAGCGTCGACACATCGTCGTAGACGGAGATTTACCTCTACGTTTTTTTCGTAAGAATCATATAGTTAGTTAACTTAGTCGTAACGTATCCATAAACTACAATAAAAAGAGACGGGTGTGGCCTAAAGTTCAAGGCCCGTGACCCTACACCCCGGAAAAATAGTCACGGAAGATCTTCGCAGCAACCTCACCTGAAAAAAACACGCCCCCTCCCCCCCTCCCCCTTCTCCCCACTCCGCCTATATGAAATGTTTAGACGAAATCGTAGCATTCGAAGCATTGGTACGCTCTAAAAGCAATTTCGAATGCCGGGCATCCAGGAAAAATGCCGGACGTGCAGGAATTTTTGAAAGAAAAGCATCCTCAATAACTTCTAAACCTATACTTCCTTCCGTTTCGAACAATAACTTCCAGAAATTCTCCCAAAAATTAAAGCATTTTTTATATTTGCATATCCAGGCAAACGTTCACGTATGCAAGTAAATGTTAATACATAACATAAAAAGCAATACAAATGCCTCGAAATTCGTAACGGATTCTAAACATCTAAAAAAGGTTCCACTTTTTGGAACCAAATTTGGGCATGAAACACATGAATTTTCTTCCGAATTTTCATATTCTGGAAGTCTACCTCAAATTTAAATATCCAAACCAATGCAGTTATCTTAGATGTATATCTGGATGAAAAAATGTATCATCGGTTCCATGTATTGGAGGACTTTCATGTATGAAAATCATCCAGAAACCCTTCCAGAAATACGAAGTGATTTCAGTGTACTTTTTCCAGAAAAAATCCAAACTGGACGCATATCAACAGAAAAAACTTACAGAAGAACCTGTAAAACTGCAGCCAAAAACTCCGCCTTTACGGAAACCGACGATATGGTTCACACTCTTTCTTTTAATGCTTGACTAAAATTGTGTAGGTTAAAATCGAAATTTCAATACAGGATACATTGTAGCATAGTCCATAATCAGCTCATTATAAATCGAAATACTACTTATAATTCTTATCAACGAGACACAAAAGCCAGTAAATCGAATTTAGAATTCCTCGCTGAATAAAAAGTGCATCAGCTCCTCTGCAACGTATGATATCAAAGTCAGCTTAGACAGTAATATCTAGGATTTTATAAAACCGACAAATGAACAACTACACAACTGAACACGTAATGGACTTTTTTCATGGCAGACACTGATAATATTATAGTATCGTATTGAATATCACAATGACACAGTCAACGTATTTATTGCGATTCCGCATCTTATTATCCCGAGTTAAATAGTTTCCAAAATACAATAGTACTGTCAACTCACTCTCAAGAAATTTTCATGTCGTACTTTGAGTCCTTGTATTCATACCTTTCCCGGTTTTACACAAGGGCGAAGATCTACAGGTTCAGCGATTTGGCTGCTAAATGTTCAGACTTCATGAAGTACGTCATTAAAACAGATGTGACCGTCAAGCTTTCCGGACAGACGGCTCCTCGAATGGCGTACATTTTCGCAGTTCCATTTTTCCCGGACCGTTTCATCAACGATCCTACATATCTTGAGGTGGATGATAAGCGCAATATTGTAAAAATTGTTTTCTGGATAGGCAGTATGCGGGGAGCACTTTAACGGTATGTTAGGGGAAATGTACTTACCACTAAGACTGTGAAGGAAGCTTTACCATTGGATAAACATGATTTGTGAATCATTAAATCTTTTCCTAGAATTAATTGGCGAAACATATGTAAAGAAGAAAAGAGATAACAATTTTTGTACAATGAGTTGCAATTAATGGTGTTTCATTTTAAAAAATATCCCAAACCTCCGCCAGCAACTACTGTACTTTTGTTTCAGTCCAATTGAAATCATAAATTCTTTAAGCTTCTGCAAACTCAATAATATAGCTATCTAAACATGTACACGCCTGACGAGGTACCGAGACAAAAGTTAAACGTAAAATCGTTTTACCAGTCAGACTCAAATTTCCGGGGCGTGATAATATTCTATGAATTGTACCTAAGACAAGTAATAATATTTCGTTATCTCCGGATTTTTCCAACTAATTAAACATGAAACAGAGTGACGACTGAAAGGACAAAATTGAAAGCGAGTTTTGGAATATCTGGTGTGTGGTCAGACGGATGGTAACATTCCTTTTAGGAAATTCCATACTGCTAGACGATATTTAACTTTCTATCGCGTAACACGTGAGTGGCAATGAGGCAACTGGGGCTTAGACGGTATTTTCCTAGTTGCTTTGGTTTGTGGACCTTTTCTGAGTTTTTGGGCACAGCATTAGGTCCAGCTAGAATTCGGATTGACTCAACGGGCGACACCGTAATTAAAGATACCTCTATCAACTTTAAGATTTCGCCGAGAGAGATTTTATCGCCTACCAGTGCCATTCTTGAATGGAGTCCGAAACTTTTATACGATAATAACGGTAACTAGGATTCAGGAGGAAAGGCGATACCGACTGCCTGCGATTAACAGTGTAACTTGGAGCTATACGGGCTGTTGATCATTATCCTTCTCCCGTACGGCCTTCTCCATTTTGCAGGACAGCTTCAGGAGTGCAAAGCTATGGAATCTCATACATATTTCTTGCCTGGTTCAGATCCTGTAGGTAATGCTAATACGCATGGGGCAAAGCGTTTTCGTGTATCTGGTCAAGGTATGATGGAAGTTTAGTATCACACACACCAAAAAGGGGTTTATTTACAAAAATAGTGCTACACACAGCACTGTAGCTCGATTAGGTAGCAGTTCATCCCGTGAAAGGGGCCTGGTGAGTTTTTTGACTCTACGTACGGAAGGTATGGTATCAACGATACCTTGTAAGGGTATGGAGAGGACTTTAGAGGGACCATAGAGAGCGCAAAGGGCTCTGTGAGGTAACATTGGGGACAGCATACTAGCTGGTGCTGAGACGGGAACGGTAGGACAGTAGTAGATGAGGGTGTAATCGCTCGCATATGTCGAGAAGCGGGGGAGAGGCGCTCTCACGTGCGTCTGGAACGGGGGACGGATGTGTGAGACCCGGTGCTTGGATCGCGCAACGGGTACAGGGCCGTCGCGCTCACTGTCGAAAGGGGACAAACATGGAGCATAACTTACACGCACGTTGTGAGATAGAAAATTGTGTGTAGGACTCATTGCCTGGTACGCGAATCAAGGATCGAGGGTAGAGGGATTAATCGCACTCGCTAGAGACAGGGACCGTGCAGAGACGCACTCTCTGGCGTCATGACTGGGGAGCGAAGGGATACAGAACGCGGCACTTGATTTACGCATTTAAAAGGACCGAAGAGAGATGAGGGTCGAACTCGCTGGTGATAGGACGGGAGCTGTGCGACGCGGTGCTCGGCACGCTCGGCACGACACCAAGGGAAAGGATGTCGAACTCGCTGGCGACAGAGACGAGAGACGACCGTGAACCTACAAGAAACAGTCGGAAAGCGGAGGAGTTCAGAGCAGGGAAAACCGGAACGCGGCGCTAGGCTCGCGCATGGAAGCGAACTACGAAGTAGGTTACCGAGTATTCTGGTGGTCGCGATGAGACGCAAGAACGCGCTTGAATACTGAAACGCGCGACGGGCGCACAGGCTGTGTAACCTACAAAACTCTTCGAAGCGTAGCACTAATATAGTAGGGGTTAAGGCTTTAGATATAACTATATGACTATAGTAGTAACCATACCACACCGTGCTAAGCCAACTACTATGTAGCTGGGTAAAAGTCACTAGAGGGCTAATAGAGATTATCGCGATAAGTGGGTTAAGGGAATAGTCCAAAATAACGGAATTAAATCCCTTGAATTCAGCAGTTCGGTTAGCTATCTGAGCGTCTCAAAAAGCACTCGCCAGGTAGTCTGCAATATGCTACAGAAATAAAGAGTCTTCCGGCGCTATTCACGGGAATGATACAAGGATCCGTAGGATCATTGACCTCACGAATGCAGACTCTGCCTCCAGTGTTTATGATGGCCCGTCTTAGAGTAGGCCTATGAAAATCTCTGTGAAGGCTCGGATATCTAGCGCGCGATACTCCAAAAAAGTATTACAAGGGGACCCTGAGTACTACAGTGAGGAAAGGGAGTGACTGTTTCAACTCAAATTTCTTTGCGTAGATGATTTATGCTTTGTAGCTTTGGTTTTCTACAAAAGAGCTTAGTGTGATGGATACTGCTGGTGCAGGTGCTGATCTGAAGGAAAAGGAGGGAAATTCAGGAGGTGGGGTTTCGTCGGGTTAGGGAAAGGTCCGGAAGGAATGGAAAGGGACGTGGCGAATATTCTTGGGGGAACCAGGAATCGGCGAGTCGACCATATACTTAACTAGGAAAGGCCGTCCGCCATGAAGTCGAATCAGCTCATGCCCTGCATTCAGTACGTAACCTATTACAGATGGAGTCATACAGTACGTAACGTGCTGGTCTCGGATCATTGTCGATGCACTAAGTACGTAAAATACTTTTTAAAAAAACCAAACACCTTTCTCGTAAAGTCAGTACATTGTCTCAGTTCGCTATTTCGTGTGATTGAATCAAGACATGAAATAGGAATGGGCCATTTCGTAAAACAAGGGCGACCGTTGAGATTTAATGAGCAAAGAGGGGTCCCAATGACTTTTTAAAAAAAAAGTGCAAGAGCCGACAATATCCCGTTAAGCCCCTTCACATACCACTAAGCCCTTGTAATTTTCAAGACGTCGCCTTTACTTCATTCCAAGCAATCGAATTGAGATCACCCTTACGCATACACAAGCCGTTTCCACGGCAGCTTTAAACATACCGTAGGACTAAGTGTTGTACTCAATACTGTAACATTTAGAAACTCGCTTACCATCAAGGTCTCTAATGTAGAGATAAAACGGGGAGAGGCGTTCCTCAACTCTTGCGAAGAGAAGTAACTAATAATTGTTGCAAGCCCGATAACCCGCTATCTCGGACGTTTGGGCAGATTTAACATTCGTTATGTCTCTTTTGCCTGTGCCGCGTCTCTCAGCTGAAGCGGATGTACGTCTAAAATCCGTTTAACTTCCAGTTTTCACTGAAATGATTTTTACGGTATCGGGCAGACGTTGATATTCAGCTTTTCTGTTTAAGCGACCCAGTTATACAAAAATGATCTCCATGAAACTGTAACACAATCGAGATTAAGAAAAGAAGCGGGAAAGCGTACAAATTAGGGGAGAGAGTCAAAGATAGGCAAGGCAATAAGAATGGTCGGTTACCGCTACGCTTCATCTTTCGAATCGTCAGTCAGATTTGTGCGGGGTGCCGCCCTTTAGAGTCTAGCTTGGTCCTCTGTAGCTATCCTACTATTCTGTAGTCAGAGCGAAAAGCAGTTCTAGGAAAGAAGCTTCTGTTTCGAGGTGCTGTATCAGTAGCCGTTGTAGATAGTACTGTATAATCCCCAGCCAATGCCCTTTCGACCAAGAGAGCGCCACACTGGCGGATACTATGAAATATGATAGAATCGGCGCCCGAAGGGATGTTGCTAAAAGCGGGAAATGGTGTCTGCAGTGGAGTAAAGGCTACACTCGGGCCCAAATCCGAGTGTGGGAAACTGATTTAAACTGGAAGGCGAGTACCTGAATGTTGCAAAACCCAGCTGGGGCACATTGTTATTGGTTATCCCTCTTATGCAACATTTTATTCCAACTTGTTCAGGTTCTTCTTCACACGGTCAAGTGTCCTAGTGGACAAGAAAATCAAGTGGCTTGGCCTCCGACTGACTCTTCTACCTGTACATACCGTGGTTGCCCAATACTTTACAAATTGTCCGCAGATGTCCATATTCCGTCAGATTTTATTAAAAGTTAAAAGCTTGGTACAAAGATGGTTACTTCTGGAGTTGTTGCTACTTTTGGTTTGTTTTTTCTTTCTAACTTCTGTCTTTTAGAACCTGTAGTAGAACAAGTCTAGCTACGTATAAAAAGAAGTCCTAAAACCTGGGGTTATGGCTGTTTTTGTACGAAGACTACTAGAGTCTATGTGAATACCCTCTACTGTAGTGTAGAGGATAGGTTCGAAAGATAGTAGAAAGCGACTGAGAAGTCGGTGAACCAGGGTTGTAAAGCCTGTGGGACAGCTCGGTCGGGACGGTAGAAAAGGGCGGTAGCAAAGAGGCCGAGGGCAAGGGACGCGCACGACGGGTGCGAGAAAGAGGACGCTGAGACGGGGCGCGAACGACGGTCGCTAAAGGGGAACAGGTGGAGCACGACGGGCTCTAGAAGGACGGGGTGGCAAACGACGGTTGCTAGAAGGGCGAGGTGGAGAAAGACGGTCTCTGAAGGGTAACGTGGGAGTCACCAGAGCACAATTACTAGATGCTCTGGGACGGGTAACAGGGAAACTCAACGGACGCACGGCGCTTCAGCTCGCGGAACGAAGAGAGGAAGGTAAGCTGTCATTTTATGTGCGCTCGCGTGGTGAGACCCAGCGCAGCTTATATAGAAAACTACATAAACTACACATGCCTCAGGACTACCTTGGCGTACACTATATGGTACATTTATGTGGTGGTAATGTGCCCCATATATTGTACCCACATACTAGTAATTGAGAAATGAATTAAATTCATTCTACTACAGAACCTCTGGGATTTCTTTCTTCACTCTTTTCTCTCCGCAAAATTAGAGCTATCTAGGAATAGGGATTCAAAAACTTTGTTCTTTGATCGCATCATATTTGATATGTATGAGTTTTCCGCGTTCTGGCGCATTCGCGAGCTCTCTTTGCAAGACATCAAAAGCCAGCTGTAAGGAAGTGTCCATAGATTAATGATGCTCTCAACCGTGGAAAAAGAACTGTAAGGATCTCCTCTCATAATATGAGTCCATGAAAGTATAATGTCACACTTTTTTTACAATAGTCTGTGTGTACATACGCTTTTGCTACACGTTAATACTATGAAATATGAAAATATTTAGTGTACGTGTACTTTAGTCTATCGGAGGCAACACAACGCCCTTGTTGGTGTTACAATTGAATAAATATCAAGGGTGCTTCTCAATTTTAAACTCAGTGTATTAGTGAGATGTGCCTTCGATGTTGAACAATGATGGGTCTGCTAAAAGGAGGGATACGCCCTCTTCCACCATTTTCCAAGCATGTGTTTTACATGAATTTTGGATAGTTAGAGAATTTAACATTCTTTTAAAGTAAAAAAAGGCTCGCCTGCCAGCACATGTGTACCAAATAATGAGACTACATCTGGATGTATGGGTGAAGGTATCAGAGGAGAATTTGGAAAGAAATTGTGAACAAGTAGCTCCATGCTTATTTGCAGAGCCACCACGGCAAACGATTCAATATTTGCTCGTCCTCATGGTTAATAATGCTTATATGACTGCAACAATACGCATTTCCAAGCACTAAAAATAAAAAACCTACGCGTTTTTTGTACTTGCGTTTTGTGGCGCGTGCTACAACACAATCTTGCTTTATCCTGATATCTTAAAGTTTTAACTAAATCATCAATTTAACCAAAAGTATCACTATTGCAATATTCAGAAAAGTATGGCAGCGAGACCGTACAAGTTGTGATTTAAAACGCTTCGGTGCATCATCATGTATCAAGGTACTTCAACTCATGACGCAGTCACACACTACACAAATCGACATATCTTGGGCCATCTTTTCGCCAGGTGTAAAACTAAAGAAAAGTTTTCACTTCAAAAAAGTTACGTTAGTGAAAGTAATGATCGTGCTCTTATGATTTCTGTCATGCAAAAACTGCTAAAGAAAGCGTAAAGCGCATGAAAACAACACATAGGTACGAATGAAATAGCATTAATGGGCAAAGCATGGTGTTTGATGCCCTCCTGCAAGGTAGCTGCGGCGTTGCAGAGAAAAGGGCAACGGCGTAACTGCGTGGTCCGAGGAAGTGAACTGAATGACAGAGGTTCAGACATGAAAATTCGGTTATACTCCGGCACCGAGTTCGATTCAGGCTAAATAGCGTGGAACATATCGGGAGACCGATACTAGGAGACTAAGGACAGAAGGCACATTACCAGACTGTAGTAGAACGAATTTATTCATATCTACTTAATAGTATAAGGGTACAATATATGTGCTGATCCCTCACCACAGATATGTACCATATAGTGTGCTCTAAGGTACTCATCCGGAGACACGTGTAGTTTATTTGTTTTACTATATACGCCGCGTTCGGTCTCCCTACGCGAGCGCACATTAAAAAACAACTTACCTTCCTCTCTTCGTTCCGCGAGCTGCAGCGCCGTGCATCTGTTGAACTTCCTCTTTCCCCGTCCCAGAGCATTTAGTAAGTGTGCTCTGGCGACTACCGTTGTTCCGTGCGAGACAGTCATTCTCCCCCTCGTCCTCCTTCTGCGCCCGTCGTGCGCCAACGTCCTTCTGAGCCCGTCGTGCTCCACCCCTGTCCTCCTTTTAGAGACCGTCGTTCTCACACTTGTCCTCCTTCTGCGTCCGTCGTGCGCCATTTTCCTTCTGAGTCCGTCGTGCTCACATCGTCCCCTTTATGCGACCGTCGTTCGCACCCCGTCCCCGCGCTCCTTTCTCGCGCCCGTCTCGCGCGTCCCTTGCCCTCGGCCCCTTCGCTACTGTCCTTTGAAACCGCCCTTTGCTACCGCCCCGACCGAGCTGTCCTACAGGCTTTACAACCCTGGTCTACCGACTCCTCAGTCGTTTACTAATAGCTTTCGAGCTGTCATATACATCCTCTACACTACATTAGAGGGTACTCACACAGACTCTAGTAGTCTTCATACAAAACAGCCAGAACCCCAGGTTTTAGGACTTTTTTTTATAAGTAGCTAGACTCGTTCTACCACACAGACGATCAGGTTAGGGGTAGTGAGGTACACAGAAGGGGGGCAAGCGACAAGAGCTGTGGCTGCTGAGGAAAAGTGCTTCAATTAACTCGTATGAACCCGCAAGGGTTGCAAAGTACTGCTTAAACTAATAAAGACAAATAGAAGGCCATGATTTTCTGTCGAGGAGATTAAGTAGGTTACCCGGCTTAGGAACGCAGTTTGCAGGTCGTTTTGACAATTTTTTATGAACTGGCTCTTGACGGGCGTTGCATTTTCTGCTTCCTATACGAATGATACTTAGGATCATAGGGATAACAAGAATGTTTGAACCACCCGAAGTCCGCCGGAACAGTGAATTGAGGCAGAAAACGCGCGCGTATTAATTCCCTTTAGCAATCATGTGTGGAACTAGTTACTCCAGAGTTGGTTTACTGTAGTGTCCCGCCGTAAAGTGTCGTGAAAATGACAATGCTAGGCTATAAAGTATTATAAGGAGGATATCAAGAACGTGGCTTACGGTCACCCGTAGGGGTGTAATGAATGGGACGGTCCGGAACAGGTGGCTTAAGAAGCATCGGAAACGTGCATGAACGGTCGGGCCAGCTAGGAAGTATTGAAAGGTGGAGCTGAGCGCGTAAGCGCCATTGGATCTCCATTTAGTATAAATCGTCAACTTATACGAATCAGACAGTTCTTTGTGGAGTTAATTGACCACTATACTTCGTTACTTCAGTGAATATCCTGAGTAGTCGATATTCAGCCATTCTCGATCGTATGCGTTATTTCAGGAAAGATTTCCGGAGTAATCGCCTCACTTTGATTATAGTTTGGCGTTGTTGCAGACGTATTCAAGCGCACGGTTGCTTGGTCTGATGAGTTAGCGGTGATGCTTAAGCGTCTGGTTCAAGTTTAATGATAACTGGTGTTCGATCTATTCATCGACCAATGTTGTAACCATTAATTCATTTATAGCAGTTATTTCTACGAGGATAGAATCTCATCGCATTCCAGTACATTAGAACTAATGGATTATAAACGATGATAACGGAATAAAGTAAGAGCTAGTTACATCTGGAAATCCGTTTCTTCTGCGACTGATTTAGGCTTCCAGTTGTGATTTGTTAGCCATTGTAGGAAAATAGATATCCGCTCGTGTTTTTTCTCAAAACAAGTTGAGTATGTTACACGGCACTCTTCGGTAACTGGTATGCGTGAGCGTATAATTTTTGGCCAAATAGTTGGTATACGCAAAAGAAATTGTGATTTCCATGTATGATTGGGTGTTTACTGCACGACACTTACTTCTTCCATTCACAATGTTGATCCGCTCTCGAAATTCACATGCATCGCTGATCCGTTTCAGGAGCTTCTTACCAATTTCGCCCCGAAAAGACGACACAAAGAGACGCCGAATGAATTTTATTCTCGATTTGAAGCTTAAGTTTGCCATTTCAACGAGGGTTCTGGCCATGAACATAATTTTCTAGAACTCCATGTTCTTATAAGTTCGTACCTGATAGCCGATTCTTTATTTTGGTGATGTCTGAGCAAACCTGTCGCGGTCGACCGTCGTGTACAGCTGATAAACTCTACGGCTCTGGTTATTCAAACCACTAACAAAAAGAACCTCTTCATAAATTCTAGAGTAATAGCTAACGAGTTAAGTATCGTTGACTCAAACATTTTCCGTACCCAGGCGCTGTGTGACACAAAACTTCCATTTTCCACAAGCGGAATTTATTCTTTATCCAATTATATATTGAGGTTCGGATACATCAAAGCATATTTGGAAACTCACTTGAATCAAACTAATCCCACACAGGATATAAGTTAGTTTGTAGCTTATAATAAAAAGAAGTTATTGATAAAGAATTGATTAACAAATTCCAGTTCTAAAGAACTCAAGAACGCAACTCGAAGACTAAGTAATTGCTCAAGGTACAACGACACCACAAGAAGAGCATTTAATTGTGAACCGAGCGGCAAACTGCAACAAAAAGCGGCAGCGTGCCGAAATTTTCAAATTTATTGCGAGCTCGTGTCTACATAGGTAAAGCCTACATTATTTTAAAAAAAGTAGAAGACAAGTACTATTGAAGTGTATTGATGGCTGACAAGGTCGAAGGCTGAAACCTTGCTTACCCAATGCGTTTTTGTTATCGGACTATTTATTCACACAGTTAAATACACTGTAGAGCCATACGGTTTGCTAGGCTACCTACGAGCTAAGGGAGTTCGACAGTTCTCGTTCTGAGATTCAGGGACTGCCATTCACAATGGTGGTAGCGGTTTCACAGTAGTGCAGTCGTGGCCCTTCTAGCCAAGTAAAAACCACAGTCGCACTAATACGACTACAAGAGCATCGCGCACGTCCCGCGTTGTCAACTGACTAATAACTATTTCCATGTCCAACTTCTCCACCAATCGTCGTTCGCACTCCGAGACCTGCCAAAGCCCTCTCCAGTACTTGTATCCACCCCTCGCCCCAACCGACCGAGTGTAATTTATCTTTCCTACCCTCATCTCTTCTCCCTTTACATCCGATCGGCATTCATACCTTAGTGACAATACTTGGGACCGAAATAGCATTGATAAAGAACTACTTGTAAACATAAATGTATCTGCTTACACAGTTGCAAAATATCATTGCAAAACGGAGTAGTGCTGCTCCGGCGGGAAGCATTGAGTATCTAGTTTATTGGTCGTTTAGATAATATTCGACTTTTGCGCATTTAATCAAGTCAATAGCTTTTTTACATTTTGAAACAAATTTCGGGGGTGGAGATCGCATAATAGAGGGAGGGACGCAGGTTGAACAACCGCATTAGAAACATACGAAAACCACCGGAAACAACTGCTCTGAATTCAGCTAGCATGGACGCGTGAATCTGCAAGGGCGAAACTGCAAGCACGGGGAAGGGTTTTGGTGCTATGAATTTCAATATCCTTATTGCAATAGGTATTCCAGGAAATATCAGTTTTTGATATAATTATTGCAATATTGGAAAATATTGCAATGCTTATTGAAATTTTGGAAAACATATGGCAATACTCACTACAGTTTTTGGAATTAATGCAAGAAAAATTGAAATATTGGTGAAGATTGCAATATTATTGCAAAATTCCAATTTTTGCAGTGGGTTTTGCATCTTTAGAGCAGAACCACCAAGGGCGGGGTCAAATGATCAAATAGGCAAATTTTCTCGCCAGTTGGCAGGACGGTATTGGCCAC